>KZ063458.1:6746-17649 GCA_002091835.1 Anopheles maculatus | reverse complement strand
CCCGTGGCGTGGTTCCGGAGACCTACATAGATCATGTTTGCTGTTTACTTTCTGTATGAGTAATCAGCATCAAATCTCTTGTATTACATCATCTGATTTTGTCCATTACGCTTAAATACTGTCCAACTCGAACTCTCCACGAAGATGACGGGTGTATGATGAAATATTAATACACACTTTGCAAAACCACACCGAGTATATGTACGTGTGCAGTAGTGGCGTGGTGCAAAGTTCAACCTGTTTAGAGTGCTAACCGAACGGTGAACTCCAAATCAGCAGTATCGATTCACGCCAAGCACAGCCTCGCTGAGAAACATATGCACTTGACCGAGTCACACACCACAGCGAAAACGGAACGGTGTGCGTAGCGTAGTGTGTACAAAAGACACCGGGGACACATTGGGTTATTTTCGGTTCGCGTCACTATCGCGAGGTTTGCCGTTGTTGCCCGTGAAATCTCCCCCTGCCGATCATACCCGTGGAGGGAAGAGGGTGCCCACGCTGTGGCCCCGCCAAGTCAAAGGGCATACCCGCCGGATGAACGAAATGCGTCCACGCTGCTAAGTGCGTTGTTTCATTACGTAAACGTGTACGATTACGGGCTAGAACAACAACAAAAAAAGGCAAGCAAGCCCTTCGATTATCTTTATCATATACCCTTTCCGGGCCACATGTTGAAGTGCTGTTGTGTTACTGTTATTATCATCACCGTTAGCGCTACTTACGTTGCAGATTCCGATAGCAGCGGTTCATGCCAAACAGCTGACTTTGGTTCCTGAGAAGCGCACTCATGACGGTGGATTACACGGTATTGCCAGTATTTCACTTTTAATAATAGTTGCAATTTCTTTCTCCCTGTAAATGATCACTCACAATCTGCACACCCTGGTTCCACGCGCACACACACACACACAACCACACGTTCACGCAACCGAAACGTAGCCCTTTTGCTTGAAATGCGATGTAAATTTTGGGTGGCCAACTTCACAACCCGCACCGAAGCGATTCGGATGGTGAGGATGATTGGGTTCCGGAAGGTTATTGCACCACTGTATAATTTTACTGCCAAAACGGCTTACAAAGCTGCCCGGTATTTGCACTTGACAGAAGTACGTAGAAGCCGTTGCCGCTTTCAACGATCCCTATTTTCGATGACGAGATATTGTTCACGAAGGAGAGGGTAAATTTCCATCTCCAAAAAATCATCCGACTCGGTTTTGATGATGCACGGGTGTAATTTGAAGGGAGCAAAAAAAAAAACAAAAGAAAAGAATCGCACTTTGACAATCAGCTTTATTTGACAGCGGTATTGAAGCTGTTTACAGTGGTCGGTTGAAGGTCCGCATCGTTCAAATCGTGAGTGACGGAAACGCTTAGTCTGTTTTTGAATTGAAACTTTTCCGTATTGAATAATCACTTATGTATTGCATGCGTGAGCACCACTCGAAAATAGGAAACAAACAAGTAAGCAAACACTCACACTTACGCCAGAGCGTAAGCATTCACGATCAATATTATCGATCATTCTTGGTGCAGTGCTCGACATTTACGCAAGAATCAAAACGCATTAAATTTTACTCAGCAATCAAACTTTTAAACTATATTTTGCTGATTTCTTTAAAACTTTTCACTCCACAAACGTTTATTACTTACCTAAAGTACAACTACAAATAGATCACCTTAAAAGCAATTATTTACAACCACTAACTCTACTAGCGTCTACAGCACCTAATTACCGCTTCCTGAAACCTTCACCCTCGTTCTGCTTGCCGGCGGTATAGCCCTGCCAAACGTCCAGTTAAGCCACGGAATCAACCGGGCGTAGTGTTTCTTTATCTGTGATCGTTTATTGTTCCGGGATGGATCTGCTTTCGGTGGCGATCGACGCCGGTTCCATGCGTCGAACCGGTTCGATACGGATATCTCTGCCACCTCGTCAAACTGCGCACCGGCCGTGAGGTTATATCGTTGCAAACGCTCAAACAGTCGCTGCTGTTTAGGATCGTACAGTACCGAGCTGGTGTTCAGTATCGTGCCCAACTCACCGACCGACCAATCTGTACCTCCGACACGTATTTTATCGCTTTGGAGACTTTCTGCATCTTCACTGACCGTACTAGGAACTTCGGGTGTGGAATTAGACGCCGCCGGAAGCGGTAACTCTTGGAGTGTTACCTCGGGTTGGGTAGGAATCAGGAACGGGTGCACGGCGTGATCTTCGGTGTTGTTCGAGTGTAGCACAATGTACGGATGAAGCTTGTGTTCGGTTGATTGTGTTTCATTTTCAGCCGGCACGTGCACATGCAGTACGGGCAGTATGATACGTAGCGGTAGCTCCAGTTCTGGTCCGGTGACGTTAAGGGATGCAAACGGATCTTCATTATTGTTGTAGCTGGCTGTTGATCTATCTCCACCGCTATCATTATCGTCCTCATCTTCCTCACTGTACGCTCTGACACCGTCGTTATCCTCCTCGTCCTCGGCTTGGTTGGCAAACTCTTCCGACGCATCCTCGTAGGGTTTGGTATCGTTCACGGAACTTCCTTCGCCGGTTTGTGAGAGCTTCTCATTTTCTGCCAGCGTTGAGTTGAGGAAATTTTCCAACTGAAAAGTAATAGATGCATTACAAATATGATCTTGAATCTTTCCATCCGCCACCAAAATCACAACCTACCTCACATTTTCCGCATGGTCGGTCGTAGAATGTAGATAACACGGCCGCCTTCACGTATGCGTACTGTATCAAGCTCCAGGGCGGCTGTATGATGTACGAAACCCGCGAGCAACGATCGATGACGTACACCTGGAACTCTCGCAGGCCAAACAGTGCAAACGTGCGGTTCGCATTCAACCGATTCGGATACACGGTAAGATTGTACTCGCCGGCCAGCGTTTGAACGGTGCTGAAGAAGTTTTCGAAGTTGTAATTTTCCAACTCGTACGGTACACGGTGCAGTGAAGCACTCAGCAGAAACCGTACCTCATTCCGGTACTCTTGCTGGGCGTGAAACATCTGGTACAGATTGTGGTAACTGTAGGGAGGAAAAGCAAAGCAATGGGGTCATAAGGTGGATGGCGTGATGGCGTTATGGAAGTTACATCAGAATCTGTGTCAGATCAGAAGATGGAATTATGCCAAAATGTGAGCGATCCTGACCGGAATTCATACTGGCACCCTCTTCTCCAGCAGCCCGGATAGCTCAGTCGGTAGAGCGTTGGACTTTTAATCCAACGGTCTGGGGTTCAAGTCCCCATTCGGGCGAGGAAATTTACTTTTGCCTGTAGCAGTGTTGTAACTTGTACGATTTTTGATCTGTTTATAATAATCACTTATGTATTGCATGCGTGAGCACCACTCGAAAATAGGAAACAAACAAGTAAGCAAACACTCACACTTACGCCAGAGCGTAAGCATTCACGATCAATATTATCGATCATTCTTGGTGCAGTGCTCGACAAACTTCAAAAGAATCAAATTAATTAGATTTTTTAGCTTTTATCTTAAATTTAGTTGAATAATATTCAGTAATAGTTTTTGTTTTATAATATTACCAAATGCTGGACAACAAAAATAGAATGTATTTAGATATATTTCATCAAACATTTGAGGACACTGTAACTTAATGGTATTTAAGCATTTGAACACTTCAGCCAACATAAAACACACGACACTACAATAACTAGCCACACCACTTACTACTTAATCTGCTCCCGGTAGTCTATCTTGTTGTAGAAGATTGGATCCCGGTCGGAAAACACGCGCGGCGTTTGAACCGGTTTCGGCGGTGCAACATTGTACAGGACCGTGATTTTTCCGAAAAAATCATCCGCATCCTCACCGAACTCACGCTCCAACAGTGGCCGGTCCAGTGTGCTACACGTTTCCAGCTCTTCACTGATACTCATTTCCTGGGTCGCTCCCGAGCGGGCCCACAAAACTAGCAGCGCCACGATCACCCGTGATCGGCAGCACAGCACCAGCAGCATCTTGCCGCAGTAAGTTTTCCACTATCAAACCAATGTTTGGCTCACACCGCAACAACCACCGGTATCGTAAAGTACGTGCTCTGCTACGTACGAGAGATCGCGCACGATCCAGTCGATCACTCGCCCGATCTGCAACTGAGCGCATTACTGTGCCAGATCGGAGTGCGCCGTACTACGCGGAGCGCGAACTAGAGCGTGAACGGGTTAGGAGGCTAGAGGCACCAACCAGATCTACGCCATAACTCCTTGGGAAGCGCAGATGGACCTTTCTCGCTCACGCTTACCTTCACCATCCGTAGTAAGTGTTCTGTGACCACCCGCAATCCCGGGGTGTGGACGGGGGCGAACGGCTGACCAAGAAAAAGTTATGTTCCCGTGCGCGCATCTTCACAGTTGTTCCCGCGGGGAGGGAATTCCCGTTTCTGGTCTGCTGGCATCTGGAGATGCAGAAGGTGTGTGGTTGACGGCACGCAATAATCTGGTTTTTGTGGAACGTTTGCTACACATATCTCACTTCCAGAATTTCCAGCGAAGGGAGATCAGTTTACACGCATCGGAGCATTCACGTGTTGCGCTTGCGCCCGTTCTCGAAACGAACTCTAGAGCAAGAAAGCAAGCAACCACCACTCGGGCACGGAGGGGTTTGTTTGTTTGTTGAGTGTTTTAGTTCCTTCGCTTCCTTTTATCCGTGCAGGTGGAACGCATCGATCGTTTGCTGTGCGTAGATCCAGTGGCTGAAGTTTCCTTCTGCACCTGCATCGCAATTTGTCTTTCTTGTTCGGTCTAGGTGGCTGTGGAAATAGAGTTTCTTGAAGGATCGGTGATAATCATCGGTTTGACCTCGTGCAGTGGTGCCGTCCATAATTGCGTCTATTGAGAATGAGTGGTGGACTCACATAATCACGCTGAATTGAGCCAAAAAATCATCCCCATTAGAGAAAAGGTGGTTGTGGTGTTTATGGTCCATTCCATTCCAAGCCCCTAGAATCCGCAGCACTACCACATACAGAGACGCGTCTCTTGTTGCAACTGCTCCGGTTCTCAGAAGAGATGGGCAGTAGAAAACAAAAGCAGTTATAGCGAAACAATCATGCACAGAGGCTCGAGGGGGCTTGTTCGCTATGCTGTCCCCTCCCTTCCTACCTTGCGAACGTTTGTGTGTGTGTCTGTGGTTGCACCATCTCTGACCACGGCGACGCACATGAAGTGCATCTCTCGAATACACGCATGTGCATTACCCCTCCCGAGCGACCATTTGCCGCGCTTAGTTCATGGAAAGTCAATTCGAACTATTAAAACACTGCCGGTTGTTGCCGATGGCATGGAGCGGGCCAATTGCCGTTCGATTGGCTCATATAGGACGCTTGAGATATGATGCATGTACGTGAAGTAGGCTTCAGCTACCGTTTGTTTTCTTTCTCCGCTAGCATGGGAGTCGCGAAGGGACGGCGGACGCTTGGAATAGCAAATTAAACTGTATGCAAGCAAACAAATCAATCTGTTTCCGCCAGTTTCAGTTACCTATTAGCTATTTGCGAGTTTAAGATGGGAAAACCCCGATGAAGTTTCGTTGTAATCAGTTTTTTTTTTGGCAAATATACAGTTTAGTTAAGAAATAAAGCTCTTCAGCAACGGTTTGCTGAACCCTGGTTCCGGTGCAGGCGGTCCGATAAGGGGGAGGTAATCTCCAATGAGACTCCAAACACCTTAACTACTTTCTATCCATTACTGGAACCTGATAAGAAATTATTATCGTTTTCTTCATTGTACCCCGATACCGCTAAAATCGATACGATATTATGTATAAAAAGTAAACTTGTTTTTTTTTACAGAATCATTTAGCAATTAATTTTAATACCATGCATTTTTTGTTTTGACAAATACCCGGAAATGCATCTTAGACACATCACATCAAAATGGTTTGTTTAGCTTAAATAGCGTATTAACAAGCCCTCCTCTCAGGCGACCAGCTCCTGCTGTTCCTCTTTCTGTTTTTCCTTCTCCTCTTCGCGCTCTTCCTTGATCTTACGTTCCTCCTCCTTGATCACCTCGATCTTCGTCTTATTGTCGATCTTACCCTCCCGTTCGCCGATAGCCGCCTTCGTAACGGTCGCCACCGAATCCGGCAGCGAAGAGATCGTTGCCTTCAGCTTGTCGCTGGTAGTAATGTTCTCCGGCAGGACCAGCGCTCGCGAGAGTAGCAGCAGCGAGGGCGGTACCTTTTCGTTCAAGCTCAGATTGATCCATTCCTGGAGCTGTGACTTGAGCCGCTCCTCGGACGCACCGTAAGCACGCATACCGCGCGCTCGGCAGGCCGCCTGCAGCTCGGACAGATTGAGCGATTCGATGCCTTCCTTCTGGTCGGTTAGCGCGTTCGGCTGTTAACCGAAAGGTTGGTGGTTCGAGTCCACCCGGGGGCGCAGATCTTTTTTTAGTTTTCTTTCAACATACACTTTTTTTTAAATAATTCTTCAATGCTTTTTTACGTTGGCAAGCAGTTTTTTTTTAAAAAGACAAAATGTACACAATGTTTTGTTGATCGTTTTATACAATGAGATGCATTTATTTTGCCAATTTCTGCACACTCGTTTGCACAGCCCTACGCGTGATGAGTGCTTGCTCCTATCACAACCCCAACACAGCTCGTCCTATCCTTCGCCATTCGTTTCCACAGTTGGTATCCGTGATAATTGTGAACGTTCTTATCGCTCCCCGTTACAAAATAACAGGTTGGACGTACCGATCGGTGAAACCTCCAACACCCGGCACAGTGCCTGTAGCTGCTGGCGCGTCAACGAATCGAGCGTTATTTCATCCTCAAACAGTTTGGAAAATTTCAATATTTCCTCGTTCGAGATGGTAAAGTTTTCCGACAAAATACAAGGGAGGAGGAGGTTAAAAGAACCCAATACGACTAGTAGTATATAGTTTGAATCGCATATATAGGCGCTATCAATCAAGGGGTGTTGTCTATTTAACTTTTTTTACGCGAAAAGTCGTGGAAGATGTTTTGTTTTTCGGTAGTGGTTAATAACTGGTTTATAGCCGCAATATGGAGCTTCCCCCGGGAATTGGAGGATAATCTTTTATATGGCATCGTCTAATTTCTTTGTGATTCTATCACACTGTGTCACCGAGGAATTGACTTCACTGCTCCTCGTATGCCTAAACGCAATTTGTGTGGTCTAAATAAATCTTACAGCTAAAGCTAGTTTTGTTTTTTTTCTTTTATCTGATCCGTGAATATCTTACTTTTAAACATTTCCTTAATTATTTGTGAGAATGATCGTACACACGCGATCGCTCTACTTTACTGCGTTTCACGATGGAGACGCCTTATCATCGTCAACATCGGTCGGTATTTACATCGTGTTGGGTGCCGATCAGAATGGGCAATCCTGCTACCTTACTAAACACGATCACTCGGCAACCCCGTGATCAGTTACACTAATCGTAATGTTGCGCGTGCTCGGTTTAGGATCGTGTAAACCGCTTCTACAAAACAAATTTAACAATATCTACACACTATAAATGTAACCCGCGCGTACATGAACTGAAACAGATGACTATTTAAACATATATCTATATCTATGTACCACCCGCCGGAAACCAGCCGTTTTTGTTCGTCGTAATGTTATTCGTGTTCCGTGTCTTTTCGCTCTCTCTCTCTCGTTCTCTCTTCAATGTTCCAGATAGATGGTCATAAACGCCATCAGTCCAATGCCGAGCAGCAGGGCAGCAAACTGTTTGAACGATTCCCACGGGCTCGATTCGTCCAGCAGATCCGGCAGCACCGTGACGAGCGCAATGTGCAGAAAGCCACCGGCCGTGAACGGTGCGATCCAGGAGGTTTTCGCTTCCAGCGCGGTCGTCGCACCGCTGCCACCGATCGCCACCAGCGCACCAAGCAAACCGGCCCCGGCCGTAAGCAGCTGAGCCTTGGCGGCGTCCCAACGGCTAAAGCCGGAACGCAGCAGTATCGCAAAATCGCCAACTTCGTGAGGAATTTCGTGCACTGTGGAACAAAACGCAAATCAATGTTAATTCTATTCCAATACAATCGCGCATCATCCAACTCACGCAAAATGGCAAACGTTGCCAGTAGGCCGTGCTGTAGCGACACCAGGAACGAACCGGCCACGGCCAATCCGTGCGTAAAGTTATCGATCGAGTTGGCCAATAGATTCAGGTAGCCTGCCACCTTCTTGTGGCCTGCTGTCTCATCGCGTGTTTCGCCCGCGCTGTTTCCCGCCAGAAAGCATCCGTTCGGTACGTCCTCGATGTCGCACGCACCCTTGCCATCGCCACCGCCACAACCGACGAAACCTTCCGGCAGCTTGCCACCGCTGCGCCGTAACAGACAGGTCGCAATTTCCACACACTTGGGCTGTGGGTTTTGTTCGTCAACGTTTGCGTAGCCGGAAAATATCTTTTCCACGATGGTAAACAGTAGCAGGCCGGAAAGTACCCACAGACCGCTGCGTAGCGATGGGTGACCGTTGGCCGTTGGACCGGCAGCTATCTCGTGTTCCCATGTTTCCGGCAGCAGGTGTAGAAACACATCGCCCAGCAAACCACCGACGGCGAAGCTTAGCAGTATCTTCAGTGTCTTGGATTCGGCCGCTACAAGCAGAAACAAAGAAAAAAAGGGGAAAAAAGGAGGGGGGTGGGGGGGGGGGGGGGGGGGGAGGGAACTGGTGGACAACAATTGTACGGGGGAAAGATGATCTCGCCGTTGTGCAAATGCAAGATGGCACGTCGTCGACGGTCTCGGTGGACGAACGCACACGATGAATCAATAGAGATAGCGAGAGTGAAGCACCACAGGGCCGTAGTAGCGCGATGATACGGCAGTGTGCGCTGTACACAGTAAAGGCGATCGTGGGATACCGATAAAGGGTCATAAATTAGTACCCGATCAACTTCACAGCCCCCCAGTTGCGGCTGGTGCACTGATTGTTAAGACAAATAGAATATGTCGCGCAACAAAACGTAGGGGGATCATGCTACAGGACCATGTGCCATTTTCAAAGCGATTTTAGGGATCTATCTATACGCACCAACGACGCATCATCTACTTACGATCACTTAGCTCCGATTCTTTCCCGTTTTTGGTAGCGTCCGGTATGATGAACATGGGCAGTATGCCCGACAGTCCGATCAAGGCCGATCCGAGCAGCGAGTATACCCCCGGGATGTACCCGATCGTGCCGATAAACTCCGGCATGTATCGATACACCTCCCGGTACACATAGTCAAACGTTTCGTCCAGAAAGGTGTTCGTTATGTTCATCATCCTAAAGCCTGTTTGTTGCTGCTGCTGCTGCTGCTGTCGCTGTGCACTTGAAATGTCTGCCACTAACTGACTTTTTCACACACTGGTCGTCTCTTCGTGCGATTGGATCCCACAGTCCATTCAGTTCTGATTGGAAAATGTGCCAATGTCCGCACCGTGGACGATGATTTAGAGAGACGCTTTTGTTGCTGATTACGCACTGCAGGGTAGAATTTAGAACGTTTGTGACCGTGCGCCGGTTGTGTATTTCTCCACCGAACAAAACTCCGAAACGAAAGAATTCGGAATTGCAATTAGCAACTTCTTAACACACAAACACGCCACTGGGTGCCACTTGGTTGTGAGAGTGTTGGTTGATGTTTTTTCGGTTCACGCTACACGTTCACCTGAAGGGTAGAAAAACAAAAAGACGTAGATTTATTAGTTTAGTGTGGTGGAGTTGGAACAAAATAAACACACGCAATCAGGAACATTCTATCATCAACCTGTGCCGAAGGAGGGAAAAGAAGCAGCAGCACAACACGCCTTCGAAACAACAACCGGAACCGGTGACGTACGCCGTTTGCGTCTTGTTCGGACGGCTTGTTCCTCGCTAATGACACTGCCAGCTGATTTTGATGCCACTCTTATCGACGACTGTGGCGTACAACAATACATACGGGGGGAGAAACAGCTTCGATACACAAACCAGACGACGACACCCATCTACCGCCGGACAATGTGCAAGCGAAAGTGATAAGAACAACCGTCGATCCGCGATCGGCTCGTCTTCGGGTTGAAGAGAATAAATTCTTATCCATAGCATCTTATAGCCCGAACGAGTGGTACCTGCTGCTACTGCTGCTGATAGATAGCCACGATACGGAGGGATGCGTAGTAACTTACCCTACTTAATCTTTCCGAGTGTGCGTGTGTGTGTGGCGGTTCTTTTGTCATCCACTTTAAATTTGCAGCCCGTTCCCCGGGATCTTGTTGACTTGATTCGGCATGTTTTCTTATCTACGCTGATGCACCAACATTGCTTACTTTCTATAGTTTGTTTCGTGTTTTATTTACTACCGAATACGTAGTCAAAATATTGATGACCGGGTTCTTCTTAATCCACCTGTACTTGTGACAAAGTAACATAACGTATCTGATCTGTGTGGCCTTGATCGTCGAGCTCGCCATTGAACGGAATGGTTCGCAGAGATACGAACCGGTATAAGAGGGGCAGGCATGTCGAACACATTTTGGCACGCCGGCCAAGCAAGAAACGCCTCGAACGAGAACATAACATTCATCCTTCAAGAAAAGTTGCATGCAAACGAGTTGTTCCACTTATGAAATACTTTAAATTCTGTTATTTTCCAAACTATAGGCCAAATTTTCTAATATTGTCATGCCAAACTCTTCTCAAAACATGCGAAACAGCGTTGTCATCTTCGTAAGAACTATTCTTCTTCTTTCTTGGCCTAACGACCTCTTAAGGTCATGCCTGCCATTTCTGGCTTACTAGACTAATTGATACCGCATAGTTGGTTAGTCAATCCTCACTATGGGGGAACGGCCCAGATGAGACTTGAACCCCGGTCCTGCCGTGTGAAGACAGGTGCCGCTGTCGCATCACCACCGGGTCGC
>KZ063457.1:44575-55062 GCA_002091835.1 Anopheles maculatus | reverse complement strand
GGAAGTAGTAGATTTTATCTGGAGGTGGTAAATTATCATTTCTATCTGCTAATGAGCTGATCACATTAAGCATGTGATACGGTGTGTTGAATTCAAAAGTGAGTGAAACGACGGGAACAATGCACAAAACAATGTTTGCGAATTTAAACGTTGTAGCTTAAAATCAAGAGCTTAGTATCTTTTTTACGAGGTTTAGCATTTACAAAATACACAAATCTTCACGGTAGGACCGGTATCGCATCCCTTCCGAATTGCCCCGCGTTATTAGGATTGCCAAAGATGCAAGGATTTGAGATTGTAGTGTCAAAAAAGAAGTAGATGTACGTTATTTTTTCATTACTATGAATCGGTAATTTGTTTTAATCTTTTCTTCATCGTAACTTATAAATTAACTACAACTAAAGATTGTATTTAGATGCGATTATTGCTGGTTATTAGCTGACAAGCTCACAATGGAGCTCACACAATAATTATCAAGGTTACTTATATGCACAGTATCGTGAAATACTAATATGGCGTTAATACCTTATTTGAAGGAGCTAAGACAAAGATGACACGAAGCCTGCATCGACCAACACCTCTAAAAATATGGTCTAATATCTAAATCTCTATCTATGGTCTAAAAATATGGGCATGCATTCCTTTTTCTCATAATTTAATCAGCACGTCATAAGTGCTATTTGAAACATTACACCTTTCCTACAATGGCTCTATCAACATTTCTGCATTAATTAGACTGGTAAAGGCTTGATCTGTATATGGATTGGTAGGGATAAATCGGGAGCAGATTAGATTTGATCTTCAGTACGATATTGCCAATTATAGCATTACTTAGTTAACACAAAATCTTCATAATGATCCGCAAATGTAAGCCAATGACTGTAGCTGTATTGTTTTACGAAAATCTTCGTTCTTTCTTAAAGCAAGCTATATCACTCTATTACCGCAATGAATGTCTAGCTATAAGCTGTGTAGCGTTCTCAATTCAGTAATGATATTCATTAACAAGATTTGATAACGACGTTTTGACGAAAAATTAACCTAGTTTTGCTTTTGATACCGTAATCGATATAATCAGAATAGCAAGAACTATCTCCTATCTGCTTTTATCTATCCTCTCCACCATTTATTACTTTCAAAAAGCTTAAAATTTTGAAAAGAAAAAAAATGATAGCAAAATACTTAATTAAAAATCCATTCAACGTTAAGTGTTAGCAATAATATACAGCTCTTGCATGTTTCTACTGCATATTCTTGGCCACACGATCACCGTAGAGCAAACATCTACCCAGTATGTAAACACACAGCCCAGTTTTACCAACACCCTCGTTTGACACTATTTCCAACCGATCCGAAAAGGGTTCTGTCCACGGCAACAGATCTTCTGTTGAAAGTGAGAACCATGTCGAGCTTTGCATATTTCTCACCGGTGCATGCGCACGCTTGGCTGACAACTTGCGTGACCTGCCTAGGCTAGAGAGAGAGAGAGAGGGTCACACATTAATTACGAACCTACAAATATGGCTGAACGATCCGGTAAAAGCGGTGCGTATTTGTCTGCAGCACAAAAAAAACCTGTTCATCGGATGGACGTAAAGCAAGCGCGGATTTCTCTGCATGTAAATGCTAATTAAGCATTGAATTGAAGTCAAATTGACCGTCAATTGTTCATCCTTAAAGGTGCAAGCGAATGCGAAAAAAATAACAACATTCGACCAGCTTGAGCTTTATTGCATAACCTCACACTCATCTCAAATTGTGTTGTGTATTTGATCTTGTATGTAGTACACACAGTTTCCGTACCTTCATCATCCCAACACGAACGACTAATGTCAATGTCGCCCGGCGCCCGTCATAATGTGCCATGCGATGTACGCCTCCAGCAGTTTTTTTCAAGTTCAAAGCTCAAGAGTTTTAGTAGATAAAAAAGGAAAGCTTTACCTCATGACCATCACTATATGTGTGTGCGTTTTGCTCGTTTAATGTTGAAACAACACTTCCTCAAATCATTGTACGAGGTCAGGCACAGCGAGATGATGACAACCGGGTATAACATGTGCCAAGATTAATGTGTTTCACACGTGCATCTCCATCTGCAGGACTCGATCCAGCGCTGCCATTCTTTGCCACGGCCCGTCCTCACTGGAAGCTGGACCAAAGCGATGCCGACTTTGTCGATGTGATCCACACAAATGCGGGCGTGTATGGGAAGATCGAGGCCTGCGGACATGTCGATTTCTACATGAACGGTGGTCAAAATCAGCCGGGCTGTGAAAAAGATTCAAGTGAGTGCTGACGGATCACCACCTGTACCACTGGCCGGCGTGTGCCAATGCCGTTCGCAATAAGTGAAACTAATTTCTGTAAAACCATTTCACACAATAATCGCGATCCTTTCGACAGATCAACCCCTTTGCAGCCACAAAATGTCGGCCGCCTACTTTGCGGAATCGATCAACAGCAAGCATGGCTTCTGGGCGACGCGCTGCACCAGTTACTTTGCATACTTTTTCGGCTTCTGTAAGTATCGCGTGGAGCAGCAGCAGCAACAACAATCGCTGATTGCCGGCGAAGATAGCAGCCGGCAGGAAGAGACGACGCAACCTGGCGTGGCCCTCGGCGAAAACAACAATGTGCACGATAACAATCGCATACTGATGGGCGAGTACTGTTCGAATACGTGAGTAGCGCATCAATCAATTCCGTACCGCCTGAGTACCTGAGAATATTTCCTCCATCCAGTGGGTCAACACTTCCCGGTCCTACCGAAAACCAATATTTTGGGGACATTGGGCGCCAATGGCCTACTGTACCGTTTGTTTCCTGATCAAGTTTCCATTTATTACATCGTTTTTGCCTCCATTCTTTGTCTGCTTCCTTTCCACAGTGTCGAGGGAGTATACTTTGTGCCCACAAACCCGAAACCCCCGTTTGCGATGGGCATCTAGAGGTGGTCTGCTGGTTCTTGATGCATGAAGCGACATTCGTTGCTATCGGAACTACATTCGGTCCATTCAAGATCTTTGACAGTGTACGGTGGCATAATAGCGAGTAGAGGACGTCAGATGTGCTAACTTGCCAACGTATCGCGTAGAACATTAGTGTTACAAACCGTCCTAGCTGCATAGAAAACCGGAAAGAGCGAAACGTCATTCAGTTACCTTCACCAGGCAGTAAACAATCAGTACAGAAGATCTCAATGAACGGAGAAACACGGAAGATTTCACCTTGCTCCATTGCTAATGTTGACGATCGACATGGCACGTTACAAAAAAAAATTCTTAAACACCTCACACACTCGCATAAACTCGCATTAAAACAGAGGGAGAACAGCAGGAAAGAAAACGATGGAAAAACAAAAAAACAACTTGCTAATAAAAAGAATTAGAGGGCAATGGCGCACCGAGCCGTCTCATTACCCGGTTTGCTGCAGCAAGATCACAAGCCCATGCAATCAAGCAGTAAGACAGTGCGGTGCGAGTTAAAATAAATTCACAAAAAGGAACACATAATACACCGCACATTATTATTGGTGATTTATCGGGATCAGCTTGGGGGACTGCTCGGGGCTTATGGCTTCTTCGTGGGCCTAACATTTGTGCGGTTGCCTCACCGTCAAATAGACGAACGGATGGTAATTTGTTTGGTAGCCATTTGATCGGTAGGTTAAGTACACCCGAAGACAGCCACTATTTACCGAACGACCTTCAGCGATGGAAGTGTTACAGGACGTGTGGATTGTCTGTTGTGAAAAAATCTAAACCAGCGTAGGAAAAAAACTGCCATTTGACAAAGTATTAGGAGAGCGAGTGTGAGTCCGATTAGTAAAATAATAGATCGTAATGCGCTAATGGAAGGTGTATCAGTTACTTTGAGCATGGTGTAGTAATGAGTGTTTAAACTAGATGGAACTAGTTTTAGGGATTTGTAAAATAGATGAACAGTGTAAAATATTTATTCAATAAACAACTTCTAACCTTCACACAATTGCACAATTATTGCAGATGAGTGCGAGGGTTTACCAAATTATGTGTGATTTTTATTACACATTTTAAAACGAGTGATTTCATCTGATTTGCAAGCTTTTGCCAATACGATGTTGCATTATTATTGTGCATTGAGTTTACAGCTTTGTTTAACCGGTTTGGAATTAATGTTCGCCACACTCGTATGCTCCTCCAAAGAAGTCAAAGGTGTCGAACCCAAGGCAAGCTGTGTGGTAATATCGGAATTTAATGTTTTGGTTTATATATTTTACAGATGCGATTTTGCCGCAACAATATCATAGATATTGCTTAAATTAACACATAACGTTTATAGAATCGAGCCAGATAATTAATAAACGTAAAAATGTTCCAGTAGCTTTTTTGTCCACAACAATGGTTTCAAATTAAATTCTTAGCTTTTATAGCGGTTATACTTGATAACAAAAAAGTAAGTCCTAGTCACTTAAGGAAACCCGCCTGCAAAGTCTTTTTAGTTCGTCAACATAGATAGAGTAGCTATGGTAGTTCCACACTGAGATTGTTGCCTCTGCCAGAACGGCCGATATATTGGATTGGCGGACGACGGCGATAGTTTTAGAATGGTTTCGAGAATTTCAGATGCAGGCTAAGACCGCAAAGCGTTGTAGCATTTCATAAGTAAGTAATTGTTATATTTCTTCTACAAAATAGAGCAATAAGAATTGAGAAATTTCTAATCCATTAAGAGTTCTTCCCGAGCTTTAGGGGCTTGAGATACAACTTTCCTCCCACTTTTAATCCTCCCAATTCCCATTATCCTTCAAATTTCACTTCTATTCCTTCCAATCTTCCAACTTTCCAGAAACCTGTAATACAATATTGAACAAAAAATAAATAAAAAAAAACTTTAACAATAATTACAGATAAGAGACGAAAGCGGTCCAAGAGACCAAAAAGGTATACACATAAGGATTGCTATTTAAAAATCATACAGAGAATTTTTAATCAGAACAGCATATAGTCCTATAATAAATTCCAAGAAATTCAGTTGAACCACATATTTTAAAAAATAAATCATTAGCTAATGATGCTTTTTACACTATTTTTATTTTTTATTCCTGCTCACTCTAACATTTTTACTAATAAACTATCCACCAAGTTTGCCACCCCTGTACAAAAACAACCCCTTGAAACACATATCACCAACACATACTCACGCAACGCTTGAAGCTGTGATAAACAAAACAAACCCCAACACGTAACTCTACAGAACCTATTGCAAGCGCATATCGATTGAAGCCGGGTGTTGGAATTAGTAACACCGGATCCATCTTTACAGCAGTACAGTGTGAACTTCATTTGTGCATTCTAGTAAACTCTATTTCTGCTTTGAGTTGCAATCAGTACACAGTGTTTCCATAGCAACGCAACGCAGTGCTATCACTTCCTTCTTTCACCATCAACCAAAACAATGCGGAAACCGAAGTAGCGCAAACCGCGAAAGAAGAACCGACTTTTCTCTTAGTAGACCAACGGGGAATCGACTTTCACTCGACCGTGCCCTCATCAGCAGTTCGCCTCCCGTGGTGCTCGTAGTTCAGTTTACTCACATATACGGACAGTCAAAAGCGAACCGTCCGGACGGATCGATCATTTTTTGGACACTTTTTTCACTGTTTGTCATCGGTCATTTACCGTCTGCCCGCAAGTGAAAATCGATATTGTGCACCGCCGGCGAACCACCAAGCATTGCTAACGAGAACCAGTGAAACCATCGTCACCGATTGAGTGTCATAAAAGTGGCAAGTGAATAATAGAAGCGCACACCTGGCAAAAAAGGGCCAAAGGAGGGAAATCACACGCGCAAAACACTTTCGCGCCACCGAGCCATGTTGCGCGGAAACGCGTAAAGAATATTTAAAACCACCCTTCGTGTGGGTTTGGTCTGGACGATGAAATTGCAGAACGGTGATGCGGTGAAACTTTCGGGTCGGGCCGGCCCACCCACATTAATCCATTAGGTTTTTAGTTTCATCCGTGCGGCAACGGTTTGCGGATGCGTTTGCTAATTGTGCGTTTTATCCGCGTTTGGCGTTACGAGTGAGTGAATTACGCTAAAAAAGAAGTGAGAAGTCACTCGAGTGAGTGTTTGAAATGTGTCTAACCATTTCCGGTCCATCGTCCATCGTACACGTTTTAATGGCCGTTAAAATGCGAGAATGTTAAAAATAGTACGGCTTTGCAGTTTGAAGACGTTTCTGTGTGAAGAATAAGTGCGATAGTGTGTTTGTCGTGATTGATAAGCGGTGTTTAGCACGCATTCGTGTTCTTATCATTGTGAGCAGTATAAAACTTCACGGAAGCAGACCAGCCCATACCGGGGTGATGAGAGCAGCATAATGCCGAAAAGCGAGAATTTTATTCGCTGTAAAGCGTTTTGGGACGTGCTGGTTGCAGTAGTGTTTCTTGGTATGGAGTTGTTTATCAAATCAAGGCAGCCATGACAATGACTATCTACTATTCAACCCGTTGTCAGGGTTATTACACACGCCCTGAAGTGTTCGTTATCAAGCTTCTTATCTTCCTACGAGCTGATCGTCTATTTGCATTATCTTGAGAACCATTATAACAAGTCTCTTATCTGTTGTTTGTATTAAAAAATTATCAAATCGAAAGATAAAAAAACATATCGACATGATACTTGAATGTTTGATTCGTAAACATAAAACTGCATACTACTTAAGTATTGAACTCTACACTATAAACAATGTCCTTTTCATGGTAGTGGAACCATAAAACCATACTAATGATTTTATTTTTACAACATTTCTTGCTTTTCAATGATCCTGCTTTAGCCTTATTATGTCTACCCTCCTGTCAACCGGTACCAGTCTCGGTAAAAAAAGGCCGAAGTAGTTTCAACATTGGAAACTGTGTCTGGATCGTTGATCGTCCCTGTCCGGATAGCGATATTCGGTTCTACCTGTTTACCCGCTCGAACCCCGATGATCGTTTCCCTACGCCTTGTTATCTTATTATTGCGATCATATTCATCAGATACTTTCTATTCTTCCGAATAGAATATCTTTCCCGGGCGAACTACAATCTATTCTACGTCGATTGGAGCGATCTTGCGCATGGTCCATGTTACCCATCAGCCGTACACAACACGCGCCATGTTGGCAAATGCATCGGTCAACTTGTGCAGCGAATCATCGATGCCGGTACGGATAACATTCATCTTGTTGGGTTTTCGCTCGGTGCACAGGTAACGAACTATGTGTCCACAACGGTACGACCCTTCCGATTGAAACGAATCACAGGCCTCGATCCCGCAATGCCACTGTTTATTACGGCCGCTGCGGACGATAAGCTGGACCCTACCGATGCTGAGTTTGTGGATGTAATCCACACCAATGCGTTAGTACAAGGAAAGATAGAACGCTGTGGGCATGTGGATTTTTACGTAAATGGAGGAATTTTACAACCAGGCTGCTGGAGCTCCGGGCAAAGTAAGAACTGAGAATCCCTGTTACCAGCATAGGATACCACTTAATGCGCGCTTTCCTTTCCTTTTAGATCCAATGGCTTGCAGTCATCATCGTGCACCGGATTACTACGCCGAATCGATCCGCAGTCTGACCGGCTTTTGGGGCTGGAGCTGTCAAAGTTACGTGTACTACCTGCTCGGCTTCTGTCCTCAAAGCAACCTGCAGGTGATCGCCGGTGAAGATTGTCCATCCGGTACGGAGGGAATGTTTCTAATAACCACCAACGCGGCTTCACCGTTTGCAATTGGCCGCTGGGCTGGATTTAGCATTCCTCAGAAGAAAGACTCCGTCCTGCACAAGCACGGACTCAACCGGGATCCTTTCATCAGCGATATTGATCAGTGGGGAAAGCTGGAGAGTTCGTTCAACAATGTGGATCACTTTCCGACACCCTACTCGCAGG
This sequence comes from Anopheles maculatus, assembly GCA_002091835.1. Taxonomy (NCBI): domain Eukaryota; kingdom Metazoa; phylum Arthropoda; class Insecta; order Diptera; family Culicidae; genus Anopheles; species Anopheles maculatus. The sequence goes on along the minus strand of KZ063457.1, from coordinate 47,143 downwards.
ATCCAAACCACGCGCAGGATGACGATGAGTGGCCATACTTTAATCACGTCGGTACTAAGGAACTAACGAAAGATCACATCAGGAAAATCCTAGATCAAGACAAATCACGCTACGGTGGTGATCACGTACCGATCGCTTCAAGCACACTAGCTACTACGGTCCCTACGGTGGCGCCTCCTAGCGACAACGATATTGACGATGCGTTCTACCTGCAGGATTTACGACGACGATTACAGCAGAAGGAAGCGAGCGTAATGCAACACTACGCCATGCCGATGTTCAATGCGCACTAGTGCAGTTGTGCGGACGTCGTCGCCACCGTGTCTCTGATTATGGTGCATTTTTGCACCCAAACCCCATAGATTTTACCAGACGCCGCAGCAGAAGCAGCAGCAGCAAGCTGTTCCCAATGCCAACACGTCATCTTTATCTAATTAATGAGTCTCACACGTTCTGTACGCGATGTGTGTAGAAAGTAAGCTATATGTAGACCAGTTTGTAGAAACAGGAACCGGTTCTTGGGACAGTAAACAGGAAACACAATTAACTACACGATTACCCGCTCACCCAGTCTGCACGACAACCCTCCCAAAAAAAAACCCTGATTCCATTTGCTCGCATTAGCCCATTGTCATTCGGTAGTCTAGTATGGAGACAAGTGTTATTTTGTTATACATTTTCTTACCCCGATAACTCCGCTCTTTATGGAAAACGCGTTCGGGCGTGCAAGGAAAATGGGTATTCAATCAACTCCGTTAGACCGAGCGTTACGCTTCTAATCAGTCTACCTAGAACGATTAGACCAAACGGGCAGTAAAGCAGTAAATGTAAATAATAGACGAACCAGAAACAAGTGGCAACTAGTCATCAAAAGCTACAAACACAAACGTTTTCGGTCCTGGGACTATTGGGACGCATTGTGGTAGGGTAACACGTTTATCTGACACTATGCCTCACAAAAACTGTCTTACAGGGGACGTACGGTTCATTCCGTTTAGCTTCATGATGTGCCTTATAAATTGTCCTTCCATGTTAGCGATCGTTTCAGTGTTTCGGTGATAGTTTTGGTGCGAAAGTGCATCGGTGAATGAGTCTTGTGATCATGGTGATCAGGAGAACTTTAACGTTTGTTCTTCTGCTCCAGACAGGTGCGTAGTCGTGGTGAAACAAGGAGGTAGTGCCATTTAGTGCGTGTTTTGTTATACTGAGAAGACTTTGAATGAACAGCTTAGAATAGAATAGTTTTGAATTAAAGTTGAGTTATGAAAAGCACAATTATTATAAAGTAAGATATCTTATTGCATCGTTGTTCATAGATGTTTACAACTCCATTTTCATGAGTTGTGCGTGAAAAAAATAAAAAGTTGTTACGGTTAGTGTTAGAGAAAATGAAACCGACAAATGAATGTCGGAATTTGTCCCAATTCTTCAGTTATGGCCACACTATATCACTTTCGTTTTCATCGATAGTAAACACACACACGCTCACAGAAATAGTTCCTCTCTGGTCATTGTCAATGACAATCAAAGTTCCAAAATTTAGTGTGGTTGTATTCCTCGCGTACTTTGTTTGGCCTCATTCATGACCTTCAGTGCAGGTAACCAACCAATGTTGTTGACACGGTTCAAACCACTGTAAATGATCCCAATTTTGTTAATCACGCTTACCTCTTTTTGTGCATGTGGATGTGCTCCACACGCTCCAGCTGATAATGCTTCCCAGTCAGTGTTGTGTTGATGATACAGTTTATTAGCAGCCACCAGAGCTACCACTCTCTGGTGTCACACCAGTGAACCTTGGAATCGGACGATCAGCGCGCGATTGTGATCTCTTGCCTCAGTCACCATGAACTTTGCGGTACCAGCAGTACAAACAGGCTAGGTGTATTTAGGTGTTTTTTTAACATCAGATCCACGTACCCTTCTTCTTCCGTATGACGCTAATTAACGGTAATGTCCAACGGTCACCCTGAACCGCGAATTAGCTTTTCCTTCACTAAACACTTAAAAATATCACAACGTAGGGCCGATCACGAACAGTGTCTTCCGTGTTTTTTTAACATCAGATCCACGTACCCTTCTTCTTCCGTATGACGCTAATTAACGGTAATGTCCACACCGGTCTAATGGTGTCTTCCGAGCGGTGGATGGGTAACGATCCAACGAACGATTACTACGGTCAGTTCATGTGTACTATTCGCACCGTTCGGCAGCATGTTCGAATACCTTATACCGCTAATGTGCCAATATGTATTCCTTCGGGAACTGTTTGAATGTTAGTGTTTTGCAAAATGTGGTGTTGTCTTTCCGCTCGTTAGCATTGCGCCGTTCTGATGACAACCGAGTGATCTCCTTTTTCCAGTAAACTGTGACATCCAACAGCTGAAAGCAGTCGATCCGAACTATGGCGTTACGTGGATGTTTATGCCGGACGATCAAGGGACACCGATCATTGTGGATCTTACCGAACCGAACGATACCAGCACGGCAGCCGGAAGGAAGAACAACATTCACGAGGATGTGATGTTTTACTACTACAGACAGTAAGTTGTGATATGTGAACCGTTT
>KZ063457.1:0-42883 GCA_002091835.1 Anopheles maculatus | reverse complement strand
GTCATCTTTATCTAATTAATGAGTCTCACACGTTCTGTACGCGATGTGTGTAGAAAGTAAGCTATATGTAGACCAGTTTGTAGAAACAGGAACCGGTTCTTGGGACGGTAAACAGGAAACACAATTAACTACACGATTACCCGCTCACCCAGTCTGCACGACAACCCTCCCAAAAAAAAACCCTGATTCCATTTGCTCGCATTAGCCCATTGTCATTCGGTAGTCTAGTATGGAGACAAGTGTTATTTTGTTATACATTTTCTTACCCCGATAACTCCGCTCTTTATGGAAAACGCGTTCGGGCGTGCAAGGAAAATGGGTATTCAATCAACTCCGTTAGACCGAGCGTTACGCTTCTAATCAGTCTACCTAGAACGATTAGACCAAACGGGCAGTAAAGCAGTAAATGTAAATAATAGACGAACCAGAAACAAGTGGCAACTAGTCATCAAAAGCTACAAACACAAACGTTTTCGGTCCTGGGACTATTGGGACGCATTGTGGTAGGGTAACACGTTTATCTGACACTATGCCTCACAAAAACTGTCTTACAGGGGACGTACGGTTCATTCCGTTTAGCTTCATGATGTGCCTTATAAATTGTCCTTCCATGTTAGCGATCGTTTCAGTGTTTCGGTGATAGTTTTGGTGCGAAAGTGCATCGGTGAATGAGTCTTGTGATCATGGTGATCAGGAGAACTTTAACGTTTGTTCTTCTGCTCCAGACAGGTGCGTAGTCGTGGTGAAACAAGGAGGTAGTGCCATTTAGTGCGTGTTTTGTTATACTGAGAAGACTTTGAAGGAACAGCTTAGAATAGAATAGTTTTGAATTAAAGTTGAGTTATGAAAAGCACAATTATTATAAAGTAAGATATCTTATTGCATCGTTGTTCATAGATGTTTACAACTCCATTTTCATGAGTTGTGCGTGAAAAAAATAAAAAGTTGTTACGGTTAGTGTTAGAGAAAATGAAACCGACAAATGAATGTCGGAATTTGTCCCAATTCTTCAGTTATGGCCACACTATATCACTTTCGTTTTCATCGATAGTAAACACACACACGCTCACAGAAATAGTTCCTCTCTGGTCATTGTCAATGACAATCAAAGTTCCAAAATTTAGTGTGGTTGTATTCCTCGCGTACTTTGTTTGGCCTCATTCATGACCTTCAGTGCAGGTAACCAACCAATGTTGTTGACACGGTTCAAACCACTGTAAATGATCCCAATTTTGTTAATCACGCTTACCTCTTTTTGTGCATGTGGATGTGCTCCACACGCTCCAGCTGATAATGCTTCCCAGTCAGTGTTGTGTTGATGATACAGTTTATTAGCAGCCACCAGAGCTACCACTCTCTGGTGTCACACCAGTGAACCTTGGAATCGGACGATCAGCGCGCGATTGTGATCTCTTGCCTCAGTCACCATGAACTTTGCGGTACCAGCAGTACAAACAGGCTAGGTGTATTTAGGTGTTTTTTTAACATCAGATCCACGTACCCTTCTTCTTCCGTATGACGCTAATTAACGGTAATGTCCACACCGGTCTAATGGTGTCTTCCGATCGGTGGATGGGTAACGATCCAACGAACGATTACTACGGTCAGTTCATGTGTACTATTCGCACCGTTCGGCAGCATGTTCGAATACCTTATACCGCTAATGTGCCAATATGTATTCCTTCGGGAACTGTTTGAATGTTAGTGTTTTGCAAAATGTGGTGTTGTCTTTCCGCTCGTTAGCATTGCGCCGTTCTGATGACAACCGAGTGATCTCCTTTTTCCAGTAAACTGTGACATCCAACAGCTGAAAGCAGTCGATCCGAACTATGGCGTTACGTGGATGTTTATGCCGGACGATCAAGGGACACCGATCATTGTGGATCTTACCGAACCGAACGATACCAGCACGGCAGCCGGAAGGAAGAACAACATTCTCCTTTTTCCAGTAAACTGTGACATCCAACAGCTGAAAGCAGTCGATCCGAACTATGGCGTTACGTGGATGTTTATGCCGGACGATCAAGGGACACCGATCATTGTGGATCTTACCGAACCGAACGATACCAGCACGGCAGCCGGAAGGAAGAACAACATTCACGAGGATGTGATGTTTTACTACTACAGACAGTAAGTTGTGATATGTGAACCGTTTTAAATCATTAAAATAAATACAAAATATTTTTGTACGTAGATCTACGATTAACTCGCCCAGTTCGTTTCGCTTCATCAACGATCCCGCGACACCGTTGGCACTGAACAAATCCTATGACCCAACACTACCCACCAAATTCGTTATACATGGGTGGAAAAATTCGATCACCAGCCCTGTGTCACAAAACATCAAGAATAGCTACCTTCGGCGGGAAGATCTTAATGTGATCGGTATCTTAAATAGTTTCTAAATCGTGGCGAAGAATTGCTCTTTAATCTCTTCCTGTTTCTCTCCGCTTCTAGTGGTCGATTGGGGACCTTTGGCACAGGACACGCTTTACTTCCGGGCGGCATCATCAACACGGGACGTGGGACGACACGTCGGAGGACTGATTGATCGCATGGCGATGGAGCGCGGTACAAACCTGAACGATGTGCACATCATTGGTCACAGTCTCGGAGCACACACGTCCGGTTTCACGGGACAATCGGTACGCAGTGGAAAGGTTGCGCGTGTTACCGGGCTTGATCCGGCCCTGCCTGGGTTTACCGATCAACAGCCAGACAAATTGCTTGATCCGAGCGATGCACAGTTTGTCGATGTGATGCACACCTGTGCCGGAATGCTTGGACATGATCGAAATCTTGGCCATGTTGACTTTTGGCCCAATGGAGGACGCGTCAATCAACCGGGATGCGGTGGGATCGATGATTTCGTTGGTGCTTGCAGTCACGGCCGTTCGTACGAGTATTATGCCGAATCGATCGCACGCCCGGCAGCGTTTAAAGCGTATCCATGTCGCAGTGCGGACGAGTTTCGTGAGGCCAAGTGTCGGTCTGGCCCAATCCCGATGGGTGATGCCACGCCCACCACTGCACGGGGTAACCATTTTCTCGAAACGAACGCTAAACCGGAGTACGGGAAAGGATTCTAGATGCTGGGCCGCTTTTCACGCCCCACATGACATTCTGCTAGAAGCTTAATCGAAGACTGAACTCCACTTGTTGTTGTGCCCCCGTTAGCTTGGTCGGTTGGTTGGTAGGTTGGTTGCTTTGTGTTCTGTTTATTTGCGTTTTACATTATGTTATTATTAAATACACTTTACTGTTTTCACAACAATGTTAACACATTCCGAACATCATGTTGGCAGTTAGTGGGTAATTAAATAGGTATATAAAGAGAGAGAGACAGAGTGTAAGTCAGTAGTGGCTAAAAAATGGCAGGCTCTTTGGCGTTCCCTAGTCGACGACGTCTGTACGGGCAATGATTGCGTTATCTTCCACATTCATGATGATGTCTTCAGGCCGTGGATGGGAAATAAACGCCAGGAACCCGTCGACATCGTCCAGTTCCTTCGACGTAAATTTGGCAGCTAGTGTCATACGTCCCGAGTACGGTGGTGTCATGGTGAAAGTATTTGAAACCTTTTCCCCAGGTGCTATTTCAGGGTGCTAAAAGAGAAGTAGATTTTGTAGAAAAATGTCACTATGTCTTCATAGCTGTCTCCTGAACCAACCTTAAAGAGCAAGGGCTTCCCAATGCCCGTTCCTTCCACATGGAACACACCCTTCCGCAGTGGTATCGGTAGCGGATTCTCGAGCGTAAACTGCACCTCAACCGGGGCCTGTGATACTGGCTTTCCGAGCAGCGCTATCTTTATGTCCGGTTTACGCACACGGAAGTCATCCTGCGCATAGAACTCAAACTCTGTATCTAATACCGTGGCCATGCATGATATGTTGAATGCGGCCTGGTCGCGTAACTTGCGATAGTAGTCCTCGAACTCGACCATCATACGTACAGAGTGTTCGGTTCCCGGCTCGAGCGTTATAGAGAACGTGTCTACCTTTACGCTATCCCGATCCTTTCCGGTGTACAGTACCGTGTCTACGTGTAGGGAACCCTCGACAACGTGTCGACTTTCCGATGATCGATTTTTGACGAGTAGAATCTGTAAAACGAATGTATGATATGTTGACTACCCACAAGACTACTCTTCATCACTCCATCAAACAAACTTACCACACTGAATGGCTCGCCAATCTTAATATCATCACGCAGCTCAAAGTTAAAGTACACCTCGTTGAACTCCTCATTCAGATAGTACCGGCTGAAGTAGCTGTTGGCTTGCTTCAGTGCCTTCAGCATCGTGGCACGTTCCTCTTCTGATTTCTCCGCAAACTTGTAGCTTGCGGTGATATCCTCGCGCTCCCACCGGCCGATAGCTTTCGTGCTGATAAACAGCCCAATACCGAGCACATCTTTCCGCAGTAACTTCAACGGATGATGTGGCCCCGTGTATCTCCAGAACACCTTGTCGGCATTAACCTCCGCGAAAAGGAAATTGTTATCGTACGATTTCAGTACCTCACCCAGCTTAACAGCCAGCACCGATGCCGGACCACAACGGAACATTCCGTCGGAAGACTCCTGTGGTGTAGCATCGATCGCCTGCCAACCACCGTAGTCCCCGTCGGAACTGATGCCTAGATCGGGTCGCTGCATCCACACCTCGTTCCACACGTGATAGTTCCAGATCGAATCGGCGTTCATCTCTTCCATAATTTTACCACTCTTGTCTACGAAGTAATCCACCGTGAGGGAGGCTTGTGTGTCATGTGCTGAGGAGTAGTTCGTTATCACCCGGGACGGTATTCCAATCGCTCGAGCAACTATCAAACCAGCATTAATTAGTATAGATGTTTAGAGCTGTACACTCAGCTAGAATCTTACTTGTGGACACGACGCCGGCAAACACCCAGCACTGGGCAAACTTGACCGGTTTCTGTTTCTTGTAGAATTGCTGCAAAATCTCCACCGAACCGACCCACTTTGTTGGAGGAGTTCCACCTGAATAGTCTGTACTCCAGTTGCCCAACAGTGCTCCATCATCGTCCGGTGAGTTGACTGCTGCTGAGATGGCACGGCACACCCGTACCGGATCACCACGGTGTGTGGCACTTACCTTGCCGATCTTTGCAATCAGCAACAGAGAGCAATCCAGGATGTGTTTTTCGAATTGGCCAAACTTCCACACCGAAGGACGCAACCGGTTGTACGATCCTCGGTAGATGAGGGTCGTGTCACTCATCACGTACTCGTGCCGATGTGATTTCTCTGCAAGTAAGGCAAGGTTAGCAGAAGGTTTTCACCGAAACGTACACTACTGATACGCACCTTCCATGTACACCAAATCATCCGGACACCAGGGATTGAACAGCACGTAAAACGCCTGAGGAAGTGAGTAACTTTTACCGAACGCATCACTCAGCAGCTTGGTGTCGATATCCAGCTTCCACTGACCGACCGGTGCGGTTGCGGCCGGTTTAACCAAGATCTCCAGCAGATCCCCATGGATCGTCTCGATTGCGGCGCCCCATTCGTGCGGTTCACTCAGCTGGTTCGGGAACTGATTAACCGGGATACCGACCAACGTCGCATGTCCGTGCGTTGGTTGATCCTCATCGGCTACGGTGAAAATTAAACTCAACGCGTCCCGGCTTCGATCGTATGGTCGATCGCACACTAAACGCAATCGGAACGGTTGTCCCCGACGTACGACTAGCTTCGGTATCTTGCCGCTATACTCATCCCGGCTCATCAGCTCATATCGCATCGTGCGATGATCTTTACCATTCTCTTCAATGCAAAGATCAACAGATTTTACTGTCAGTACTTCAGCGGACGGAGAGTCTATGAGAAAGGTGTGTAGAAGAAAATACAGTAATCAATGTTTCGTCATTGCTAGGGTTGGAAATAGGAGACAAATGATTGGATTCTTTTCACGCTTAGACTATGTGTAATAATGGGAGTGTAATAACTAACTTCAATCACATAAATCAACTGTTCCATCAATCAAACTTGTTGCATGAAATCGGCACACCGTAGTAAGTGTAATTTGCTCCGGACGAAAATAGCTTCGGGCGTGTTGAAAATGATTTTTCCATCACCTTTGCGATGAGACGATGAGGTAATACCGTGTGACGAGCGTTATGCATGCTTTTACGATAATTGTTAAGTAATTTTATTTCAAGTGTTACCTCTTCTTCAAGCGCATGAATCACATTGAATCTTCCTTCTACATCCGGTCAATCAAACATTTGGAGTTCCCCACGAATTCTTGAGTCATTCTTGGCCCAACAGCTGGACATTGGAGACATACTGTGGAACTCATTCTTATTCTGTACAACGATCATCATTCACAATCGTTAGAGATTCTTTCGATCTCTCTTTTTCTCCCTTTCTTTCACCGAACCGTCATCACCATCGATCTCCGTTCTATTTAAAGATGATAAATAGATCAGAACCATAAGGTCAATGTCAATATAGTTTATGGTGTTGGGGAGTAATTTATTATTTATTCACACTTATTCGTGCACCCCTACGATTCAAAGTGATTGTAGAAACCACATAAACCAGAATGAAGCAAAAAAAACGAATATCCACCAGTTAATGCTACCTTCCTGCATCTTTAAGCGCCATCTATCATCTTTTAATTAGCAATAAAACACTTCTGCTTTTGTTTTCCTGTTTTCAATCGCACGTCGAACCTGTCGAGATTCTCACGCTCGAAATTGGTAAACGTTTTGTTCAGCTCCATTGTTTATTTAGCGATCGCTACCCATCGAACGAGATAATACATCAGCGAATCGAACAGAACTCCTCCCCTTCGTTATAACATCCCTCTAGCACAAAGTTGATGACATGCTTTGCCCCATACACATCCTCTTCCACCTTGCTGCATGAGCTTTATGAATGAATCAACCGAGAACGAGGGAGAAGAACCTTCACTTTCTACCCGTAGCGATTAATTTACCGTTGACGACAACGGATCGGGCGAGGTGATGATTGCGGATCTTCGATGGAGTTGTGGGCGACGGATCGTACTACTATGGGGTGGCGAGGAATGAGTTGGCAGCACAAAGCAAATCAAATCTCAAGTAGCGCGTTACGACGACGTGCCACGAGCATGCCTGGTTCGGCATCATTAGCATACAATAAAATTCACGGACGCGAACGTTTGGCTCGTGCGCACGTCTCGTGTGGTAGAAAACTCTGTACTGCATGTAAGCAGGGGCATTTGAAGCCGGTAGAATTAGCGCACATGCGACTTGGGTCTTCAAATGCAACCAAAGCGCACTATGCGTAAGCAATCGAATGTTACTAGTGCAGTGGTCTAGGCTTGGTTGGTTAAGTGTCAAACGTAGGACAAGATATATTATTTCCAATCATTTATCCATGGCTACTTAGCTAATACTTTTGAAGCAAAGCCTAATACACCTTATGGCTATATGACGAGTTCTACATGCAATCAGTTTCAGTCAGTGCGATCGAAGTCAAACCCTATTTGATAAAAACAGGGAACAAGAGATCTGTGCCACGCTCATTTGAGTTCTTTCTTGGCCTAACGACCTCTTAGGTCATGCCTGCCATTTATTGTTACCGCATAGTTGGATAGTCAGTCCTCACTATGGGGGAACGGCCCAGATGAGATTTGAACCCCGGTCCTGCCGTGTGAAGGCCGGCGCCGCTGTCCCATCTACCACCGGGTCATTTGAGTTAAAGTATGTAAATATTCAGGATAGGATAGGAATAATAGTGCCTGCATGAAATTCTTAAGATTTTTATTGAATATCCTTTAATAATTAAATCAGCAGCACATTTGCGCTGTTTAGTTGCTGTTTATAGGTTCCAGGATATACTGGAATTAAAATCTTTTACAAATGCAAGTACAAGAAGGACGTTTCGCTTCATTTGAATCCCAGGTAAGTGGCATAATGATGCAAGTAATTTAAAAAATATTCAATCTGCCCCGCAGTAATTATAATAAAGTTTCAAAACCGATGTTCCCATTATTATCGGCATTCTCTCCAGAACCTAAAGCAAAAATTCAAGCATACCGACTACAATGCGGCATTTGTTTTTATAACGCCTAATTAAAATCCTTGAACACTGTTCCGATTTGCCGGTCGGCTGAGTGTGTGTACGAGATCATTAAAAGGCAATCTTGCCATCAACTGCCGCTCCCGCGTAATAATCGGTTCCGCCTCCTACATCAAACGGCCACACAAAACGCACAAACCGCTGTCTCCTTCTATTCAAATCAACTCGTGAAGCTGACTTGCATTTGATGACACCGCTCCCTGCCCACCCTAACCAGTGATCTGTATTCATTTGGAACACTTCTAGCGAAGTGACTATATTACGGAGATGTTTGCGTAAACGCTCACTTTTGTCCCAACGGCGCCACTTTATGGTCAAGCGGCCCAGCAACGCCTACCAAGATGTCCAAAAGTTTGGCTATTTAGCTAGACAATCCCTAACTTGCTCTATGACCTTGCACATTAAGCGATCATTCATCGTGCATACGCACAGGCGTATGGCACGCACCATCGGCACCGTTTAGCACAGGCGAATATTAATGGCAATATTTACAAAACCGTGAAGATAAACACTGTGTGCGCTGCGTGCTATTTTATGAATCTATGGTGCATAGTTCGAGTCTATCTTTTCGTACTTCCTTGCGAAATCCACCATTCAAGGTCATCGAAAAGACGGTTTTGTTTTGCTTTGGACTTTTTCTACTAGCCATCGGAGGCCATCGGATCACCAGTATGAAATCATCTCAACGTTCGCACTGTGTCTGTTGTTTCGATAATGTTCACATCTGTTTGGACACTGCAGCGTTTGTTTGTAAATGTTGAGAATGCACACCTTCGGCGTTGGAATACAAATACTCGAGATTTACATATTGTGAGCTGTACATTCGCACTGACCACACACCGATGCCATTGCTTCCGGTGTTGAATACCTCTGTATTTATCACTGGCGTCATGTACTATTTAATCATACTACTTCACACACTTCTCATTGCCCCAGCAAGTGGACAATCCCGTGGACAGTTACCCGTATCGAGGTGGTAGATCGCGAAACGGGTGGATTTGTTATTTTTAGCCTGCTGATCAATGTGCACGGGAATTCTGTAGCAAAGCACACGGGGATGGAGGATCGATCGATAATGATTTGTGCATTATCCTACACGATCGGACACGGGATCACGTACGAAGTGAACACCAACGAGAGTGCGTTCGCCATTTGCTGTATATGGTTGTAAGCAACGTATACTTATTACATTGGGACCTTAATATTTTACCCATTTTTTTCATTTTTTATAAAAAAAACATTAAATACTAAACGAAACTAATTTCCTATTTGTAAGTATGTAATTGATCATTCTTATTTTCATAACTCATTTTCTAAATGCACAACTAAACTGTTTCACCACTTCTACTTACACTCCGGGGAAGACCATATGATCGGACGACGGATGCGCTTTCTTCGCCACGACGTTGGCAAATATCGCTCCACATAGTCGTACAAATAACTCATTCTGTTCTCACTTAACTATCGACAGTTTGCGCCTCTAAAATCAATCACAGCCACAACCTTGTTTCACGACGCTAACCACGATGGGAACGCACTCCGCGCACGTCGAACGGTTAAATACTTCTGCCAGCCGGTACGTGATCGTGGGTTAGACACCGATCACCGTTCATTTTATTCGCGCTGCTCTACACAGCATCCGCATGGAGTCTCTCACACATCGATCGACGATGTTTAGCAATTGTTTACCACGAGCGAACCACCGTCGTATTGTATCTTTGACGCGATCTCCAGTGAGTGCGCGAGACTCTCAAAATACGAATGCTTTTGGGGTATGGGCGGGCGTATGGGTTTCGTTTCTCCCGAAACGGGCCCGAAAGCCCTCAGCATAAGGTGTAGCATAAGATCATTTGTCAAATCAGCATGAAGTGTGATGAATCATGTATGCGGATTTCGGGACTAAAGACACAAGCTACAGAGACGATCGTTCGGGGTGATGATGTCATTGCTGCGTTCGACACTTCCATTGCCGATATGAGAGACCTCCTCGGGGCGGGTTGCGTCGTAAACGAAGACGTCATCAAGGTGTTTGCTACCTCATTCCCTTCACAACTTCGGCGTTGGAATACAAATACTCGAGATTTACATATTGTGAGCTGTACATTCGCACTGACCACACATCGATGCCAGTGCTTCCGGTGTTGAATACCTCTGTATTTATCACTGGCGTCATGTACTATTTAATCATACTACTTCACACACTTCTCATTGCCCCAGCAAGTGGACAATCCCGTGGACAGTTACCCGTATCGAGGTGGTAGATCGCGAAACGGGTGGATTTGTTATTTTTAGCCTGCTGATCAATGTGCACGGGAATTCTGTAGCAAAGCACACGGGGATGGAGGATCGATCGATAATGATTTGTGCATTATCCTACACGATCGGACACGGGATCACGTACGAAGTGAAAACCAACGAGAGTGCGTTCGCCATTTGCTGTATATGGTTGTAAGCAACGTATACTTATTACATTGGGACCTTAATATTTTACCCATTTTTTTCATTTTTTATAAAAAAAACATTAAATACTAAACGAAACTAATTTCCTATTTGTAAGTATGTAATTGATCATTCTTATTTTCATAACTCATTTTCTAAATGCACAACTAAACTGTTTCACCACTTCTACTTACACTCCGGGGAAGACCATATGATCGGACGTCGGATGCGCTTTCTTCGCCACGACGTTGGCAGATATCGCTCCACATAGTCGTACAAATAACTCATTCTGTTCTCACTTAACTATCGACAGTTTACGCCTCTAAAATCAATCACAGCCACAACCTTGTTTCACGACGCTGACCACGATGGGAACGCACTCCGCGCACGTCGAACGGTTAAATACTTCTGCCAGCCGGTACGTGATCGTGGGTTAGACACCGATCACCGTTCATTTTATTCGCGCTGCTCTACACAGCATCCGCATGGAGTCTCTCACACATCGATCGACGATGTTTAGCAATTGTTTACCACGAGCGAACCACCGTCGTATTGTATCTTTGACGCGATCTCCAGTGAGTGCGCGAGACTCTCAAAATACGAATGCTTTTGGGGTATGGGCGGGCGTATGGATTTCGTTTCTCCCGAAACGCGCCCGAAAGCCCTCAGCATAAGGTGTAGCATAAGATCATTTGTCAAATCAGCATGAAGTGTGATGAATCATGTATGCGGATTTCGGGACTAAAGACACAAGCTACAGAGACGATCGTTCGGGGTGATGATGTCATTGCTGCGTTCGACACTTCCATTGCCGATATGAGAGACCTCCTCGGGGCGGGTTGCGTCGTAAACGAAGACGTCATCAAGGTGTTTGCTACCTCATTCCCTTATTTAGTAGAGCCTCATTGTGTCTTCGATACTCCTTCTATCGTATAACGACTTACTGGGCGAATGCTTGCCTACCCTGTCCAATCTGGGTTCAAATCTCAACTGAACCACGGTTTTCATACGTTTTGAAAACTTTCAGTTATTATAATAATGCAAAAATACTATTTAATTTGGGTAGTCCTTGAAACAATAACCACAACAAGCAATCTCCCAACAGATGCACCTCGAACCAAACATGAAATAGTATAAAATTACCAAATTTTATTGCTGTTCGATTATCAATACAGTCAATGCTAATCTACCTTCATATTTACTCTTCAGTCGCTTCCTCCTTTTCGTAACTTTCTTCCTTCCCATCATTTGCTTCTTCTTGCTTTTCCTCTTCCTCAGTAAGCAGAACCGTTAGACTTCCGTGCACATTTTTCAACTCGTTCGAAACAAACGATGCGGTCACAACCATTTTTCCTTTATGCGATAGATTGATAGAATAAATAAAATGTACAGCTTCACCAACCGGGATGAGATCGTACTGCAAAGAGTAACAGAAGAAACCAAACCACGAATCATATTTCAGCTGATCTAACTTTTCTCACAACTCTCGTGTCATACGCTTCAAACTTACCTTTTTCTCCAGGGGATCGGTAAACCGTGATCCTTCGACTGTAAAGCGACCACTGGTTAGCGGAATCGGAAGTGGATTCTTCAGCGCAACCTGTACCGCAATCGGACCAGCCAAGCTGTGTTCGATCAGTGACAGGTCAATCACCGGTGGTGTAAGATGGAAATTTTCCACCTTCAAGTACGTCCGATCGCTACCCTTTACCTGGGCCGTGCAGATCGCCTTGATGTTCGTTTTGTTCGATGCCGTACTGCTGTATTCGGTAAAGTCCAGCGGTACCTGGATGGATTTGGATTCGAGCGGTTCCAGCTTCAGGACGAAAGGTATCCTTTTAAGCGTTTCCACGTGTCGCCCGGTGTAGTCGGAATCTTTCAGCACCAGCGTGCCGCTCGCTTCCACCGAGCTTACCGCACTGGTGCACGTAACGATCAGCTCGAACTGGAACGTCAAACCAATCGTCAGCTCTTCGTCACACTTGAGCTCCAGCTTTATCGCTTCCTCGTTGCCATTGCTATCGTTCACCATGTTGCCGAGCAAGCGCTTCGCTAACCCTGCGCTGCTAAATCGCTGACAGCTGAACTGCATGGCCGTTTTCATTACCTCGCGTTCCTCTTTCGTGTTTTCCGGCTGCTTGTACTGTTCGGTGACATCTTCCCGCTTGTTCGAACCGATCGCTTTCGTGCTCATGTCCCGCCCGATCTGACTCGTGTTGATCTCGAGCGGTTTCGGTGGGTTCTGATCGTTGCCTATCGACCAGTAAATCACGTCGGCGTTTACCTCCGCATAGATAAAATCACCATCGAACGGTACGTGCACGAAGCCCTGCTTGACCGCCGCTACCGGAAACGGGCCGCACTTGTACATACCGTCGGACAGTTGCTGCGGTGTCGCATCTATCACCTGCCAACCGTCAAAGTTGAGATTGTGCAGATCCTTGCGCCTCATCCACGCCTCGTTCCACACGTGATAGTTCCAGATGGAGTCCTCCGTCAAGCTTGAGGACGCGTTGTCCGTATCGTCCACGTAATAGTCGATCGACAGCGAAGCATCATGATCGCCGGCCGATTCAAAATTGGTGATGATTCGGCTCGGTATACCGAGCGCACGGCAAATGGTGGTTAAAACACCGCCATACACCCAGCACTGGCCGAAATTGACCGTTTCGCCCGTCTCGTAGAAGGCCTGCAGTATCTTTGCCGACCCCGTCCAACTCGTTGGTGCAGTTCCTTCTTCGTAATTACCGGACCAGTTTCCCCGCAGCACACCGAACCCGCTCGCACTATTCAACGCGCCGGTAAGCGCTCTGGTAACAAGTACCGGATTGCCGGACGAAGCTGCCCTAATGTTGCCCACCTCGGATACGATGTACAGCGCGCAGTCGAGCACGTTCGCTTCATACTGACCCAAGAACCAGCTCCTCATGTCGGGTCCTTTCTTTGATGGTTTGCAGATAAGGGTGCTATCTTCCAGGACGTACTCTTGCCTGCTAGCCGCATCTAGGCAAAAGAAAGATTTTTTAATCGCAATGTCCAATGGGCAGGTAGCCCGTTCCAAATACCTTCCATGTAAACGGGATCCTCTTTACACCACGGATTGTACAGCACGTACATTGGATCCTTTATCGCAAGCATGCTCTTCGCATCGGTGGTGTCCAACCGGCAGTGAAACTGTAGCGTCCACCGTGCAATCGGTGCATAGGACGGTGTTGTGATGTGCAGCGTCAGCTCTGCCTTACCCTGCGGCTTATCCTTACTATCGACCAGTAGCGCTCCCCAATCATCTATCCGCTCACCTGTCTCGCTCGTCGCTGTATCATTCGGCTGCACCAACACATAGGTTTCGGTTCCACTGCCAAAGGTAGGTTTATCCTTCCCTATAGAAGCTATCGCAAACACCAACACCATCGTGTCTACTTGTGGATCGAACTTACGGCTGCAAAGCAACCGCACGGTGAACGGTGCACCACGCCGCACTACCAACTGCCGGGGACGTTTAGTAGGGCGAGGATTCACCATCAACTCGTAGTACTGCGTGGAAAAGGCTTTCCCATTTTCATCGAAGCACAGATCGATCGAATTGACCTTCAACACATCCTTAATCGAGCTGTTCTTGGCCGCTACGAATGATGGAAACGCACGCAAATCATTATCACATGCACTAGCGATCAGTTGAGTCCTTTACGGCAGCAGCTTACCTTTACGCGGTGGCCAAATTCTGTACACATAAGGATCGGCATTAGCACCCATCATTGTCCGAGTGTTACAGTGACAAACTGAACTTCAGCACGGCAATCGATACCTCCTTTTAAGGGCACGCCATTCGATGTGGACAAATGCACATGATTGTTACGAATGGTTGTTGATATTTATATACTATAGTGTTTAACAATGGTCGCAAAATCGAGCCAAACACGCATTACGAATAAAAGAAACTAAACAACACCTACGCTAATTCGTTTTGAAACGAAAGCTTATACGATTGTTTAAAAACGTTATAGCATGGTTGATCTTATGTTTGAAAATAAATAATAGCTTGGATTATGGAATCTAGCCCGGACTACAACACACGTACGGACTGCACTTAACAGTAAGCTCTCTGACGGAAGCAATGGAAAAGTATTCGGAACTACACATTCGAAATAGAGATGGAAGCAGGCAGTTTTTGTTGTTTATACCACAGTTTATACCAAGCGCATGATACTTTTTATCGCTAAAATTGGAGGAACGTTCTACTGCAATACATTCATACCTGGGGAATGAACATTTGTCGTAGATACAATCTTTATATTAGTAAGCACATCAGCGAAAGTCCCGAGAAGAAGAGCTATGTCAAAGATTTATTTCAGCTGTTTTCGCTATTGCTTCTTTATTAATTTCAATTACCTAGAATTCGATCTCCTCCAAGGCATAGCTAAAGTTACAGAATAAACAGCATGACACATAAAAGTAACACGTAAATTTCTCTACTTCATAGTACGTTCGCTCGCTACCTTTAGCCTTCGGTAGCTTTAGTGGTCTTCAAATTTGCACCAGTTCTTCCAATCCTCTCGGTTTGGTCTTCGAGTAATGAAATCCCTTTAACCATCTTCGGTTATTTCTGTGCATTTCATGTTTGTAGTTCGCACAGTAATTTGCGCCTGAAATTGTGGTGTAGCTAAGCTTCAGCTGATATTTGTGCTGATCTATGATTTCCTCCTGTTCATGAATTTTAAAAGTTTTTGTGCAATGTCTGCATTCAATCCGTGAGCTCTCATTCTTCATTCTCTCATGTACGGCA
This sequence comes from Anopheles maculatus, assembly GCA_002091835.1. Classification (NCBI taxonomy): domain Eukaryota; kingdom Metazoa; phylum Arthropoda; class Insecta; order Diptera; family Culicidae; genus Anopheles; species Anopheles maculatus. Next base: position 27,563 of record KZ063457.1, on the reverse strand, counting down.
TGTGAACATTCTACGTCGAATCATGATTTTACTCCAAGGACTCATAATCAACGAGTAAGTAGGCCTACAAGAAAACTGTCATAATCGCTGGCCGATCGAAAATTTCTAACCATTCAAAATGTTGTACCAGTTTTCAGGAGGATTTTCAGAGACTACCGCTGCAATCAGGCTAAGTGTTTTAGGAGTCAGATGAATAAATCCATAAACACGATGTCCTAGTCATACAACAAATAGTACTACAGCACGTACACCAACGATAAGCTTTTCAGGAATAATTTGTAACACCGGATATTTAGCCTTCAGCGACACTTTGATTCACACCGTCCTCCCAGTATAGCAGGAGTCGTGTTCATCCACACTAGTTCCGTTTCATCGTTCGGTTTCTCCGTCGTTTGCGTCATAAAAGCTTCCCAGTCATCTAACCCCATATCAAACATTCCAAAATAAGTACACTAGAATCGCATAAGAAACTACCAGGAATATCAGCCCCATACTGCAACGCCACTTCATCCATCAATTCTTCAATCATTTGCTTCCGGTTCTCTTAATCGAGCTAACCTCTGTGCTCGAAACAAAATAAATCCTCTATACAGTCCGAAAACGATAAATCTAGCATAGCCCTGCCGCCTTTCATCAATTGATCTACTCTGTGTTTGCAAAGTATTTGCGTCAAAGCCGTGACGTTTTAGCTAAAGTTTCAATGTGCAGTAATCTGCTTGCCGTACTGTTAAGATAATTGTTATACTTTGTAACGTATAATGGAATGATTTATTGGACAAAATAATCAGTTACATATAGCTAGCAGGCCTTTTCCAATATATGAGTGAATGGCTAGAATGAAGTTCAAATAATCCATGTTACACTCGCCTGCAACATACCCTAGACCCTAGAGATAATCAATTACCAAAAATGTATGCCAAATGTAAATGCCAGAAGAAAAAAAATCTCTCATTAGATGAATTATTTCAGAACCAAGACGTAAGGTATTGTTGAGCTAACATTACTACCGTAACTTCTGCATACAGAAGATTATATTGTGTTTTTACGACTTTGTGTACACTTTTGCGGTACGCATCAACCACATGTTACTGGGTATGTTCCAACCGCCGTCTGGTGCATAAAAGCAAGAAGAAAGGTTGATAATAAATTCGCCGACCGGCCCAATGTTTTCGTTACAAGCCAGTTAATCACGGCACCAAACGATCATCACTCTTGTTTCCCATGCATTCTCCTCGCATATGGACGGGCCCATGGTCCGGATGGTCATTCATCTTACAATTTCAGTATTCGAGGAATGCTATCCCCGAAATAACGTCACCACGATGACGAACTGTCATCGTTCTGCCGTCGGCGTCACAAGTCCTCCGCCTAGGAGAGGATGCGAAGTGAAAAGAGCATGCCAAACAGCGATGGTTTGATTTAATAATAACCGAACCATACCACAGAAACGCCATGACTCACTGCGTCACGGCTACGGGAGAAGAGCGTACTGGCGCTCGCAATCGTATAAATTCAGCTATCGTCGTTAGCCGACCGGTTAGTTTCGAGTCACGCGTGGACACCGATTGGCAGGCGTTTGCAAACATTCGAGCCGGCATCTTTACAAAATCGTTATGGAAGTACGCAGTACACCGCTTACGTTGCCATTTGCTTTGTGGCAACAGATTCCCAACGGTAAGGTTCTGTAAAATCTTCCAAAGAGTAACAAATAACGCTTGCCCTCGTATCTGTTCTACCTATAGAAGATGAAAATGAGATTGAAGACGACATTCTGACAGACCTGATCATTCAAAAAATTGATGCCTGCCTTGAGGAAAACGGTGTCAATCATCGAACGGAAAAGTTTGAGGTTATCAGTACATCAGCAAACAAAACCGGACCTTCCCAGTTGGTCATCCGCAGGGGACAGGAATTTCTTGTGAAACTCATCTGTAACCGATCGATCAGTCCGAAAACGGATACAGTTTCTCTGGTGCTAGCCGTTGATCCGATTGCAGGCGAATGGATCAGCCATGGACACGGAACGGTTGTGTATTTGTTGCTGCAAACCGATGATAACCTCGTAGAAGAGCATGATTCCGATTGGAGCGCCAAACTTCAATCGACCAGTGTTAATGAGGACGGTGCTATGGAGCTACTCGTTGCGATAAACACATCCCCGAACGCCTCCATTTCCAAATGGACCCTGACGATTAACGCACAGTCGAAAGGATCGGAACAGAATAGTAGCTATCAACTAGATCAACCCTTCTATCTGCTCTTCAATCCCTGGTGTGAGGAGGATCCCGTTTATCTCGACAGTAAGTGTATTTTAAAAGTGTTTACGTGGCGTAAGAGATTCTCATAAGCATTTTTCAATGTAAACATTTCCAGATGAAGATCAACGGAAAGAGTATGTGCTGGAGGACATGACCATGATATGGAAGGGGAACGAGAATAATTTTTATCCACGCAAATGGAAACTTGGCCAGTACGAATCGAATATCCTCGATGTAACCTTCTGGCTCCTTGGCGAAGTGGCACGCGTTTCCGCTACGTATCGTGGAAATCCGATTAAAGTATGTCGCGCACTATCCGGTGTTGTGAACAGTCAAGATGACTACGGGATACTTCTCGGCAAATGGATTGAACCATATGAAGACGGAACGGCGCCATCTGCTTGGACCGGTTCGGTAAAAATCTTAAAAGAGTACTACGACACCGAGAGACCAGTTCGATATGGACAGTGTTGGGTGTTTGCCGGTGTGCTAGCGACTTTATGCCGAGCCCTGGGTATACCGTGCCGTATCGTTACCAACTTTTCGTCCGCACATGATTCCGAAGCCTCGCTCACGGTGGATATGTATTTCAACGAGGAAGGCAACGTCATGGAGAACTTTTCTCGTGACCAAGTCTGGAACTTCCACGTGTGGAATGAGGTGTGGCTGAAACGGCCCGATCTCGGCACGGAAGAGTACAACGGGTGGCAGGTGGTCGACGGTACACCGCAAGAGTCCTCCGACGGTGCGTACAAGCTTGGACCCGCACCGGTACTAGCCGTTAAGAATGGTCTGGTAAACATTCTGTACGATTGTGATTTCGTGTTCGCAGAGGTAAACGCCGATAAAGTTTATTGGCGCTACCGTGGACCCAGCAAACCGTTAAAGTTGATTCGAAAGGATACGACGGCGATTGGACAGTTCATTAGCACGAAGGCGGTCGGAATGGACGAGCGGGAGGACATCACCAACAACTACAAGTGTGGCGAACAATCGTCGGAAGCAAAGCTTACGATGATGCGTGCTCTCAAGCTTGGCCAAAGCTGTCTTACCAAACACTATCTGAAGCAGATCAAAACAGAAGATCGTACCGTAGAGGGATGTGACGTTGAGCTTGAGCTCGAGCTGAACGATCAAGCACTAATCGGTGAATCGTTTAACATTGTGCTGCGTGTAAGAAACGGTTCCTTGGACGAGGCGCACACGGTCAATGGTAGAATTCATCTCAACCACATACTGTACACGGGTAAGAATGTCAAAACCATCAGAAGCCACCCATTTTCCACCCGCATCGAGCCGAACGAGGAGCAAACGATTGAGGTACCGATTGCATTCGACGATTACTACGAACCGGGGATGGATGAAGCCATCTTCAAAGTAACCACATTTGCCATTATCGGTGGCTTAGACTATGAATACTTCTCGCAGAAAGATTACAGCCTGCGCAAGCCGGATGTACAGCTACAGCTCAGCAATACGCCGGTGTACCAATCGACGGTAAAAGTGACAGCCTCGTTTTATAATCCGCTTCCCATTCCTATCAACAGCGGTTCGTTTCAAATTGAGTGTTCGGGTGTGTGCAAAAGCATAACGATCGCGGTAAGAATAGCAGATTAAATATTCAAATCAAACGCTACTATAACTAACCGCTTTTTCTGATTGCTTCTGTTTAGGTTCATCCAGTTGCAGCCAGGGAGAAGTGTGAAGTTGTCTTCATGATTGTGCCATCGTTTAAGGGAAACACCCAACTGTCGGCCAAATTCCAATCAAATGAGCTAAGTGATATTGAGGGATCGCTTAGCTTTGATGTTCAGGATCGAGAAGTTAATCTTGAACTATACGACGGTTTAGTTTTCTCTTAAAGAGAGATTTTTTACCAAAATATACAGATTTCTACCTATACGTGTGTGCCAAAAGATAAGGAAACAAAAACTACAAATAAAATATTGAATAAACTACAGTAATTTATTATTTGGTCATCTTTTTAAGGGCATATATATTTTTAATGGGGCGACCGGGTGGTATATATGATAGCGGCGCCGATTTCACATGGTAGGACCGGGTTTCGAAATCCGGCGGACCACTTCCCCGTACGCAGGAAGATAAAATATCATCAGTTCTTTAACGGCGTAGAATTAAAAAAAACATCTATTATACGGTCATTTATGTAAGCCTAATACACAATTTGATTTTTCCGGAAAAGTTACCTTTTCCAGAGATATGATTGAAAGTTCCTCTTATTTGATTTCCAGTTACCTATTTCAAATCGCATGAATCCGATGCTCATATAATATTTGGTGCATCTGTCGAAGATCGAGGATTTAGTCTTTTAACAAAGCACAAAGTTTATTATTACAATCATTCACTTTCCATTTGATTCAATGCTTACTTACTTACTTAACAGGCGCTACAACCGCTTCGCGGTCTTGGCCTGCTGCAACAATCCTCGATACCGCTCACGGTCTAGCGCCGTCGTCTGCCAATCCGTTATCCGTTGGCGGACGCATCAACGCCATCACTCCATCTCAGTTTGGGCCTACCACACCTCCTCTGTCCATGTGGACGGCCTAAAAGGACTTTACGGGCTGGGTCGTCCGGTGCCATTCTCATGACATGACCAGCCCACCGGAGCCTGGCGAGCCTAATTCGCTGCACGATGGTAAGATCACCGTACAGCTCGTAGAGCTCGTCATTGTAGCGGCTCCTCCATTGTCCTTCCACACATACGGGGCCAAAAATCCTTCTGATCATCTTCCTCTCGAACGCGGCTAAGAGGGTTTCGTCAGTTTTGGACAGAGTCCATGTCTCAGAGGCGTATGTGAGTACTGGAACTATAAAGGTTTTGTACAGTCCCAGCTTCGTCCGTCGCGACAGGTATTTTGAGTGGAGAAGTTTCCTCAGGCTGTAGTATGAGCGGTTGGCAGCCAGCACCCTTGCGCGCAACTCAACGTCTATGTTGTTATCGATGCTGACTTTTGACCCCAGATAGGTGAATTATTGGACTTCTAAGGTGCGATCACCTATCTGTACATCACCCCTGCGTAAATCAGTGTATGTTAGCAGGGCCGCTGGTGTTGCCACCATCATTTTGGTTTTTGCCTCGTTGATCTCCAACCCGAGGTTCAGTGCCGCATGCTCGATTCTTTGGTAAGCTCGGAGAGCCTCAAACCAATGATGTCTATGTCATCAGTGTATGCCAAGATCTGGAGTGACTTATAGAAGATGGTCTCCGAAGTTTCCGCATCCGAGTTAACGAGCATTTCCTTAATTTATGTCCGAACGAAACTTGCATTAGGTTTGATACTGTCTCCGCAAAGAAAAATGCAGTGATTGTGGTGTTGGTTTTTCTACCACAGTCTCTGTTGTGCAAATTGTGCAACAACAATTTTACACCAACAATACTATTTGCACAGCAATGGCTGGGATAGCTCTTCTTTGTCCTGTTGATTGACAAATTATTTTTCTCCTTATCACTCATATTCCCTTTCCGGTATTGGACTAGGGAGTATTTTCATTACTCGTTCGACAGAACAACTCGCTGGAGTATCTTGATACATCACACTGCGTATTTTGTAATTATCGTTTATCAGAGACATTACGATTTTAAAGAAGTTAATCTGGGAGTATGCCTGCTTGCAATACGGCCAGATTGTTCAATATAAAAAAATATATAATATAAAGATACATCCGATTATTTAATGGCATATGTCGCTTGTCACTAAGCACGCTATCTTGATAGCTCATACAATGTTAGAAACGCTCCACAACTCCTTTCTATTTTGCTCCATTCAATGAGCTTTTCTATTAAGCCGTGTGAACTAAACATTTCAAACTTCACTTCACTTCCTTTTCACTTTCTACGGTTTAAGTCAAGAAGACTAAGTCAATACAGTTTGACAAGTGAGTGGATTTAAAACCACGATAACGGATGTTGAAATTTTACTCGTGATTTTTCTAAATGTTTGTTGACTCCGGAAAATTACTCAACGATGATCCCTTCATCACTGATGCACTACTGATAGTGCATCACACATTAATTCTTTAATCGGACGGAAGCCCAAATAATTCTCCATGAGATAGTTTACAAATAAATCCCATAATTTGGGGAACAAATATGTTTCTTTCAGTATAATTCATCCGTGAATCAAAACCCGGAACGCGGCTACTTACCAATTTTATCCGCCATTCCCCAGGAAGCGATAGGATGGTTCGCTAAAGGATTCCACCTTGATGACTCTCGTTCCTCACCACTACCGTTCACGCACGCCGCACAGTCGCAACAATTTTTACGCCAAAAGTTGCTCAGTTTACTACCCATGGCGGTCGTTTGTTACGATGCAAACATACACACACGAAAGACAGCACTACACTACATATATATAGCACACAGAATGTTGAGGTTGATCTTGTCGCGTTGTAAAATATGTCACCAGATTCTTGCACGAAACTATCTTAATGCTTTGTTTTTGGTATTTCCCTAACCCAACACACCTGTTGTTACAAAATCCACCTGTGTCCTTCGCTTCACAGGTACGAATTTATCAACCACGGCCAACAAAAGCAGATGATGTCACGTTGTTTGTAAACGAATCTTTTCGAGGTTGGAACTCGTTGACGAATGGGAGGATTATTCTTTCAGAAATGTAGTCTCGTACAGAAATATTGCATCCGCACAACACAACCGCTCCGATGCGAAACTCGTTAAACAGTGATCAAAAATGGACGTACACCTTGATGATTATAAAACGTGAGGTGGTATTGCGGCTTCCGACTGTGGCTTTAGTGGCAATTAATTGAAATTAACATACAATAACTGATTTTAACCGATCGAACAAGGTACTCCACGTATACGCGTGCCATTCCCACGAAGGTGTGTTTAGTGTTCCATTTAAAATCGACACCCCGACATCGACAAGATTCGCAGCAGTAGCTTGAAAACAACGGTTCGCTCCGTTCTGATCACGCCGAGTGCTTGAACGTAACTGCAAAACATGTGGCGTCTTGAGTTGCCGGTGTCGGTGCTACGGTATGGCAATCGCTACAACTTTTCAAGTGGTCAGTTTAGAGTGAAACATTAAAAATCCCCTGCTTGAATTTTGTTGTATACCGATGTGTTGTTTTAGATTCCTTCTCACAGCACCACAACCTTCTGACTGGGGACAAACGACCTCCAGACACCACCAACGCATCTTGTGCTTCGATCGCGCCAATCGGCACGAACGTATGATCGCATCATCACATTATATGGTAGCCGGTGACTGTAGCTCCAATCAGGCGCCACAGTATCTGGACCGAAGAAGCGAGCATATGGCGCCGGTCTTGAACGGAGTGTCGCTTGCTTCGGAATAATTGCAAGTGCCAGGAGACTGACGTGGTTACCAGTTGGCATAGGTCGTATTATGCGCATGCTAATGGATGGGGTACGATCTGTGTGCTCATTTACGCTACGATGCCGATAAGGGAAGTGTTCATTCTGAGCCCGACTGATTCACGGTGTCACAGAATGGGAATCCCTTTTTGGGGATTCACTGCCTTGGTCGGGAATGTAGATTTATGTCTCATTGTTATCGTTTCTGTAGGACACTTTAAACGGTTGTCTAAAGGTTATTTCTTAAACAGCAACTTCAGCATGCTTGTTACACAGTATAACTAAATGGATAATGTACAACGCACTTCACAGTTCTAATAACTTATCATAGACAAATCCGGTATGGATTACTGCAGCCGATTCCGAAAACGCTCGCGGTTGTTGCAGAAACTTTGGACAGTGTAGCTATCTTAACGATAGTCACACGATGAGGATGCCCGTCTCTTGCTCCTATTAGGAAGTTGCTAGTAAGAAATACGATCTTGTATGCTGGATCGAGCGGTGTCCAGCCTGACTGAAGTCGGATATATCAATGACACCGCTACGTACGTAGTAGCGCGGGAAAATGGCTTCGAATTTGGCAAAATGAACTACAAAGCAGTATAGATAAATTTCCATTCAATCTTGAAAATTTCTCTTTTACTACAAAAATCAACAAATTTTCAGAATGGACATACCAAAATAAACCATTCCTGTCTAGAACACCACTCTTCATGTCTGCGGACTTATCATTGTTCCTTTCCTACTTTTCCCATTTTTGCAACAGATGAAAGTGATCTTAGTGTTCGCGGCCCGGTGGTACTGCGACAGCGGCGCCGGTCTTCACACGGCAGGACCGGGGTTCAAGTCTCATCTGGGCCGTTCCCCCATAGTGAGGACTGACTATCCAACTATGCGGTAACAATAAGTCTAGTAAGCCAGAAATGGCAGGCATGACCTAAGAGGTCGTTAGGCCAAGAAAGAAGAAGGAGAAAGAAAGTGATCTTTAGAATCGAAAAACTGTATAAAAGTTACAAAATAACAAAAGTATGTATAAATTTGTAACATGCACAAGCACACACACAGGTACTCTTAAAGGCCAATCAGAAGTTGAATTAGCACTTTAGAATCACGAAAGGAAGAAAATCTCTAGGCTTTAAACTAATTAATGTATTCTTTTCGGCGTAGTATACGATGTCAAAACCCAGATAGTTCACCACGACCGTCAGTTTCATTCCATTGATTTCGTTTTATTAAAGAGGCGCCATTGTAATACGCTAACACAACAGATCGCACTCGTCTCCTTTCTTTGCGCACCTCCTAGCCGTTAATCTGGTTAATCCGGCACCTGCGAGTGCCTGGCGAGCGCGGGTAGTTAAGGGGTTACAAATTAAAACAAAAACAATCACAATTAATAAAATTAAAATGTTTCACAGTAAAATAAAACAATAAAAAACAGAAACCTAGCAAATGCTGCACTTGCGATGTACGACGCTCCATACGGCTCTATCGGTGCTTTTTTCGTTTTCATTAAATTGTGTGGACAGTGTGGCCAGCTACCGATCGATGGGTTGCAAATTGACTAGAACAATAACTTACTATAGCTAACTGGTTAAACCCTTTCTCAGATCCAAAAGCATTCTCTACTTTCATACTCTTTCTCGATTGATGGCCGTTCGAAATGCATCGTTCGTCTACGTACACCAGGATATTGCAGTATGCTGGTTGGCTTTATGTTTGTGTTTAACAAATAGGAACAACGAAACGAAAGGAAGCACATTTATACGTAAAGCTAAAGTAATAGTAAGCCTAATCACAAACAACGAACATAAAAGCTCAAAATACAAATTGGCCACTGTTTCCCGTTTTCAACGGATCGTTTTCACTTTCTACCTCCAATCCTTCTTTAGTATGTCTGTTCTGTCCTAACATTGCTTTTTCGTTTTTGGCTGCAAAGGAACTATTATCACGGTTAGTATACGGTTTCATTGGCGTTCTCGTTGGCGTTTCAGCGCTCGGGTTAAGCTCGGCGATTTTTTTTTCTCGTTCGGTAACGATTGTAGGTTAAATTTCAACAACTTTTCCTTAACTTCTATACCTCGTGTTGATAGGTCAAAATTTTCGATCTAAATGTTTGCGCTATGAAGTGCGCTTTTTTTCTTCTGCTTTTTGGTATTTTTCCTAGCTGAAAGATTATGTTTTTGCTCTGCTGTATGCTGCCAAGAATAACAACGATCAGGAGTTGGTTATATACATTAAGCTGGAAGAACGCACGTTGCCACGATGCGACGGAGCTAGTCTCCGGGAGCTGGCCTAGATACGAATGGTTTCCTCCACAACAACAAATGTTAACAGTGGGTTTAACAGGTTCAAATCTTTCACATTGGCGCACATTCGTTAGGGTTAGCAGTGTTTGCCCGCACGTTGCCACGATGCGACGGAGCTAGTCTCCGGGAGCTGGCCTAGATACGAATGGTTTCCTCCACAACAACAAATGTTAACAGTGGGTTTAACAGGTTCAAATCTTTCACATTGGCGCACATTCGTTAGGGTTAGCAGTGTTTGCCGTTTTGCGTACTGCCGCTACAAACAAATAGCAGCTCGCACTCGTTGTTTTCTAGATAAATGCACAGTCAATGTTCTGTTTTATGCTGAGATTCAGAATGTGCCACACTCTTCTCAGCAGCACCCAGGGCACGCTACCATGAGCCCCGAAGCAAACTATATATATATATACAATCTGCCGATCTACCGGAAGATGATAATGCCACATTAAGCTCGTAAATCTAAGTTGCTGTGTCCGTTTATCCTGCTTTTATCCTGGTACGGATTTTTGCTTCCAATTTGCTGTGCTTGGGCCGTGCAAACATGCACCACACAAACACAGGTCATATGGTCGTTTTAGTTCAGATATCGTGATTAAAGATTTCAATATTCATTGTTTTTTTCTCGATTTCGATTGTGTCTCTCGCGCGCTGTGCCGCTTGGTTTAGTCGCGATCATGCAGCTTTCGGTGGCGCTTCAAATTCGATGAGCATGAGAACTTCTTCAAGCACACGTCACACGCGTACGGCTTTTCGCCCGTATGCGTACGATGGTGCAGCTCGAGACTGCGAGCATTGTCGAACATCTTCGTGCACGTTCCGCACCGGTACGGATTTTGGTCGCTGTGGAGTCTCCTTTCTTTGCGCACCTCCTAGCCGTTAATCTGGTTAATCCGGCACCTGCGAGTGCCTGGCGAGTGCGGGTAGTTAAGGGGTTACAAATTAAAACAAAAACAATCACAATTAATAAAATTAAAATGTTTCACAGTAAAATAAAACAATAAAAAACAGAAACCTAGCAAATGCTGCACTTGCGATGTACGACGCTCCATACGGCTCTATCGGTGCTTTTTTCGTTTTCATTAAATTGTGTGGACAGTGTGGCCAGCTACCGATCGATGGGTTGCAAATTGACTAGAACAATAACTTACTATAGCTAACTGGTTAAACCCTTTCTCAGATCCAAAAGCATTCTCTACTTTCATACTCTTTCTCGATTGATGGCCGTTCGAAATGCATCGTTCGTCTACGTACACCAGGATATTGCAGTATGCTGGTTGGCTTTATGTTTGTGTTTAACAAATAGGAACAACGAAACGAAAGGAAGCACATTTATACGTAAAGCTAAAGTAATAGTAAGCCTAATCACAAACAACGAACATAAAAGCTCAAAATACAAATTGGCCACTGTTTCCCGTTTTCAACGGATCGTTTTCACTTTCTACCTCCAATCCTTCTTTAGTATGTCTGTTCTGTCCTAACATTGCTTTTTCGTTTTTGGCTGCAAAGGAACTATTATCACGGTTAGTATACGGTTTCATTGGCGTTCTCGTTGGCGTTTCAGCGCTCGGGTTAAGCTCGGCGATTTTTTTTTCTCGTTCGGTAACGATTGTAGGTTAAATTTCAACAACTTTTCCTTAACTTCTATACCTCGTGTTGATAGGTCAAAATTTTCGATCTAAATGTTTGCGCTATGAAGTGCGCTTTTTTTCTTCTGCTTTTTGGTATTTTTCCTAGCTGAAAGATTATGTTTTTGCTCTGCTGTATGCTGCCAAGAATAACAACGATCAGAAGTTGGTTATATACATTAAGCTGGAAGAACGCACGTTGCCACGATGCGACGGAGCTAGTCTCCGGGAGCTGGCCTAGATACGAATGGTTTCCTCCACAACAACAAATGTTAACAGTGGGTTTAACAGGTTCAAATCTTTCACATTGGCGCACATTCGTTAGGGTTAGCAGTGTTTGCCGTTTTGCGTACTGCCGCTACAAACAAATAGCAGCTCGCACTCGTTGTTTTCTAGATAAATGCACAGTCAATGTTCTGTTTTATGCTGAGATTCAGAATGTGCCACACTCTTCTCAGCAGCACCCAGGGCACGCTACCATGAGCCCCGAAGCAAACTATATATATATATACAATCTGCCGATCTACCGGAAGATGATAATGCCACATTAAGCTCGTAAATCTAAGTTGCTGTGTCCGTTTATCCTGCTTTTATCCTGGTACGGATTTTTGCTTCCAATTTGCTGTGCTTGGGCCGTGCAAACATGCACCACACAAACACAGGTCATATGGTCGTTTTAGTTCAGATATCGTGATTAAAGATTTCAATATTCATTGTTTTTTTCTCGATTTCGATTGTGTCTCTCGCGCGCTGTGCCGCTTGGTTTAGTCGCGATCATGCAGCTTTCGGTGGCGCTTCAAATTCGATGAGCATGAGAACTTCTTCAAGCACACGTCACACGCGTACGGCTTTTCGCCCGTATGCGTACGATGGTGCAGCTCGAGACTGCGAGCATTGTCGAACATCTTCGTGCACGTTCCGCACCGGTACGGATTTTGGTCGCTGTGGATGCGCTGGTGCGTTTTAAGCGTGCTTGCGTTGTAGAACGATTTCGAGCAGATATCACATTTGTACGGCTTTTCGCCCGTATGGACGAGCATATGCTGCCGCAACGCGGACGATTCGGTAAAGCTCTTATGGCACACGTGGCACTCATGCTGCTGCCCGCTGGACGATCCGATCGACAGTACGGACGAACCGCGCCTTCCTTCTACTGCTGTCGACCCGAGAGCGGGTAATCGGATCGGCTTCAAGTTGCGACCCAAAGCCGACGTTCCGTTCGTGCCACTGGACGTCATCGTGTTGCCGTTCAGGTTAATATTAAGGCTTAAGCCGGCACCCGCATCAATAATGCCAGTAGTGCTGCTCGGGATGGTGTTATTATTTAGACAATCGCTTGTGTCCAGCAAGGGCGACAGTGGGCTTAGCCCGCCGTTGGTACTCTGGCTTACGGTGCTATTGTTACTGCTACTGCTATGGACTAGACTCTGTTGTCGGGCGATCATTTTAGCCACCTGTGACGGTGTGTACTTTGCCTTCGAATGGATGTACTCGACGTGCATGTTAAGGTTCTTCGCGAAGTGGAACGTCTTGGGACAGTAGTAGCACTGAAATATTCGTTCCTCCTTGTGGCTCGTGATGTGTCGCTTTAACTGTTCAAGCACGGAAAATTCCAACGAACAGAACTCACACTTCAGCAACGAACCGTACGTTGAATCGCGTGAAAGATAGGGAAAGTTGAACGATTCCGTTGACGAGTTGCCAATTGAATCCAGATCATTGGAACAGGCTTCATCCCATTCATCCTGTTCCGGTTCGTGTGAATCCAACCCGTGCTGGCCATTCAGCCCATCCAATTGTCTCAAAGACGAACGGTCGATTTTGTTATCGTTTCTATCGACGATCATGTCGTCCTCTTTCTCATCGTTCTCCTTTGGGTCTACGTCGCTCTGCTCGTCCAGCAGTACTTCCGGTTCCAGCTTAATATCCACATCATCCTCTTCTTCGTCGTCCTCTTCCTCGTACTCATCGTCGTGTTCTTGCTTTGGCGCGACCAACAGTAGCGTCGTGCGAAGGTACTCATCGTTGTGTAGGCACCGTTCACGAAACTCGTGAAAGTTTTCAACCTTCGACTTGCACGCAATACAAATCGATGACGGAAGCCCCAGCTTTGGTTGTATCTAAAAATGTGCAATTAACAACAACAATAACGACCGTTTAATTCGCCACAAGCTACTCCAGAAGCATCAGCACACGATCGTGGCCGGTTCGATCACTCACCCTAATCGATGTACAGTCGTAGATTATCGTCTGAAGCGCATCGCTTCCACTATCACCAAAAATAGACTCCAAAGTGTCATCGCCGGACAAACAGAGCCTGCAAATGTTTTCTATTTTTGCACTACGCCACACCGCCACACGGCATCAACACGGAGCAGCAGACGAGCGGAGACGAGCAAAAACGCCACCGGAAGAGAAACGGAAACCATACATCATAAGTACAACAATAATCATCTTCCGTACCACGCCATTATATTTCCTCCCAAATAGGAATACTTACTGTAATGAACTCATGGCTTGCGGAAGAAACACATCTGCACGGACGGGGGGGGAGAGAGAAGTTCGTATGAGAGATAGATCTTGACCAGAAAAGGGCCGTGCTAGGAAGTGGAAGGATTGGACGTTGCTGCAATTTCTACCCCGAAGTATGAATACTTCCGCTTGGGTCGTAGCCAAATCTATTGGGATCTATTGGTGCTGGAAGGTGACGATGGTTGGCCACGGCCCGTGGAGAAAAATCCGATGTTTATCTCCCCCCTCGTACTCCGTCGTCGTCGGCGACACATTAAAACAATTCAATCAGGTGTTTGTTTTTGTTGCTTTTTGTTGGAACCTGTCAGTAGCCACCTGTCACAGCGGGAACCTGCTGTTCAAGCAGCAAATGTCAAACGCGGTGGTAGAAACGTCAAATTGCTGCTACAGCAAAACTTTTTTCTTTTGCACGTTACTTTTTTGTTAAAATTATCGAAATATTCATCTAACTTATTATTGCGTAACTTTACAGGGTTTATCAATTTGGTTTACGTACTGATCGTACTCAAGATATAGTTTTCTAGCCTATTTCAGCCTGGTTTCAAAATGTTTGCTAAACATTACTAAATTATAGCTGATTCTAAAGTTATGTTTCTGCATCCATATCGTCATCATCCATACAGCTGTTGTGCGCAATTTTCTCAAAACTTACAGATGAATTGGATGTTGGAAAAAGAAATAAATCATTTGTGTATAATTTATTTATAAAATTCTCCAAACCCATGACAAATAATCTTAAAAGTTACACTATGTTCTTTTAGCAAGCGGAGACAAACAAAGCTTTGGAATCCAACATCAAATGCCCTAATTCATAATTTTTTTTAATATGCACGATAAATGTTTTTCATTTTATCACGATTGTTGAGAAAATAAAATGCATTTCCTACGAGAGTCAACACACGCTCCAAAGCGGTATTTTTAAGGCAACAAACTAATGTGTAAAGTAACCCAAATGCATAGGTAAAGCTAAACAGAATTATACAATCAAGAAAAAAGGCTTAGTCTCTAAGCTTGTAATGTTTGTTTGATGCACTTGTGATGATCGTTTGCTATGCTTTTGTGATGATCGTTTGCTACTTTTCCTTTACCACTGTTTAAATCACGTTACTACCTCGCTCCTGCATTTAAATTGTTTCAGCCCGCGGATCCAACGCATGTATGGCTTGGGCAAGGGTTGGACCACCCTTCACCTTCATACCTTTCTTGCTTATGTCGTTTAATCGTTCCTCCAGCAGACTACGATCACGTCCCCGTTGCCACCACAGATGCAAACACGTTTGCAGCAGCGGGATGTAAAGCACCAACAGTTCCGTATCGCACACATGCTCGTAGCGTCGTAAAGCCAGCTCGGCCCACTGTTCCGCAGACGGATGAGGTATCGGGGAGGTGGTACAGGCCGTCACCAGACGGCACAGAAGCAACAACACACACTTCGATTTGTCCAGAAAGATTTTGTTCAGCAAACGGAAACAATTTTCCAGCAGCGGTACGGCCAGCTCATTGCGCCGTTCGTCCAGTAATTGACACGCATTACGCAGTTCATCCCCTTGCAGAAATTCTAGAAAATGAACCGAATCACGTAGCAAAGGCACGGATACGATATGATCGAGAAAGCACTCGAACGCGGCACTACGTTCGCCGATCAGCTCGGCGGTGAAATTTCCCATAAGCACCTTCTTTGGAAAGCTGACCGTTTGCACAAGGGTCGGGTGATCCTTTCGCAGACCTTCGTACAACTTTAGGAAATGGGTATAGCGTCGTTCGACGCTGGTCGGGTACGGATCGGGTCCGGGGCCATCCTTTCGAGTTGTCACCTCATATATCACGTACTTTTTGCCGGCGCTGGAAGACCCATCGCCTGGTCCAATCGTGGGCAGGATGCGAGCGAGTGGTATCTCGAAACAAAGCACCACATCACCCGTCGGTGGAAGGGGTCGTCTTGTGGGACGTTGCCATATATCTGCAAAAGAAACAAACCTCGTATGAGCAGGGAACGTACGTCGCATTATGCTTACACCCGTGCAAACAAACGACAATCAATGGACTGATAAACGATAAAGTGGCTGTTTGAAGAAAGCCCTCGATGCATTCGATTGTGAATCAGAACTGTTTGTGACTCCCAGTGACTAAGCGCAACACACAACACCTTGACGTATTTTAAACGTTGTACAGATATCGTATGAAGTCGGGCCCATATGAAACGATACTTAAACGATGACGGGTGAAATGAAAATAGCCACTGGAAAGGTACGACCACCATCTCCAAGAATAGATGCAAATCTAATGTACCTTGCACAATGCCCCTGTTCTGGTGTTTTATGCTCAGCGTACTTTGGTCGAACGCTTCCGTTGCACTATCGAGATCATCTTCGATGGATTCTCTGTTCTCCATGGCTGTTCTACGCCCAACGACGATAGTATGCACTAGACGATATTATTCAAAACGGGACGAAACAAAAAGCGCAAAAAAACACACAAGAAAAACATAAACAACAAAGGCAACGATCGATTGCGGAGCTCGGGTTATGCTGGAGGGTGGCAGAGGTGCTATGCTTTGTAGGCCATTTATAGGTTCACTATGATTCACCCACTTGCATTCAATCTTTCACCGTGCGCTGCTATCAGCGTCCGTCCAACGAGAAGACCTATTTAATGAAGTTATAGGCACAGCAATCAGGAAGTTGAGGTGCTTTTCCCCCACCGACGATGAGGCGATGTTCTGTCCGTGTTTACAAATTAAATTAACAAAGAAAGACGCAACGTTTGACACTTGCACCAGCAGCTTTGCTCTGTGTAATCAAATTCTTCGAAGCAAACTAACGTTTAGCTATGCTTAAAGCGATTCTTTTACGAAGACTGCCTCATTTCAGCACACTTTCACTAAGCTAAGGAGAACTAGCAAGCGCCCAGTGTAGATTATCTATTCAATAGAAAGAAATTTAAAGAAAACCTTGCTCTGTTTTGTTCGATCCATCAGGCTGTTGTTTATGCTACCCGGATAATCGGAACGCTGTCAGTTGGACGTATTGCACAACGCTGTGAGCAGCAAGCGACGACACACCAAGCAAGAGAGAGAGGAGGCAAGAGAAACTTCTTGGTCTTCGCAAAACAAAATACATAATAATACATCACTGTTCCGAAAACTTGTGAGTCTTTTAGAAGATTTATCGGTTTCATTCAATCATTAAGCTTGCTAACTATTGTGGAAAATGTTGTCACGCTGGTCGCGCAAAGCTGTAGATAAATACTTGGCGTTCCAAGTACTGCGCAGCACATCTGGACGGATACGGGATTACAGCACCGGTAAGAACAATCATTCCATCCTCATTCCGAGAATGAGCTAAGTTATGCGTAACGTTGTGAAAATTAGTAAGCAACATTTTTTATCCCTTTCGCAGATAAACAGTTTAGCATCAAAGACGAAGTACTAGATGGCCGGCCACTCTACTTGGATGCACAAGCTACCACATCATTGGTAAGTACGTGCAAAGATAATGGTACCTAATCACCTTCGCAAAACCCGGAAGGAGAATCCGCACGATGACGACACGTTGCACCAGTGCATGGATGGTTCAGCGATCGTCTAATCGCAGCGTTCTTATCAGTCATCTACATCGGATTACACAACGTGATTGTTTTGCGAGTTTTTGCAAGGGATATGGATATAATTCCCGGATTGCAATACAATCGCATGTGACAGCCGTCTAATGCCCCTTACTTCATGTTGTTTCCCTCCCCCAGGACCCTAGGGTTCTCGATGCCATGATGCCCTACATGACCGCTTACTATGGAAATCCGCACTCGCGAACACACGCATACGGTTGGGAATCGGAAGAAGCTGTGGAGAAAGCACGCTCGCAGGTAGCTTCCCTGATTGGTGCAGATCCGAAAGAGGTCGTGTTTACGTCCGGTGCAACAGAATCGAACAACATCTCGGTGAAGGGTATTGCGCGTTTTTATGGCGTGAAGAAAAAGCATGTCATCACTACGCAAACCGAGCACAAGTGTGTCCTGGACTCATGTCGAGCGCTCGAGGGCGAAGGATTCCACGTGACGTACCTGCCGGTACAATCGAACGGACTGATCAGTATGGAAGAGCTGGAAAAAGCAATCACACCGGAAACATCACTCGTATCCGTAATGACCGTGAATAATGAGATAGGTGTCAAGCAACCGGTCGCCGAAATCGGCCGGCTGTGCAAATCCAAGAAGGTATTCTTCCACACAGATGCAGCACAAGCCATCGGCAAGATACCGATCGATGTGAACAAAATGAACATCGATTTGATGTCTATATCCGGGCATAAAATCTACGGCCCGAAGGGTATCGGAGCGCTGTACGTGCGTCGTAAGCCACGCGTTAGGGTCGAAGCGATTCAGAGCGGTGGAGGACAGGAAAGAGGCCTCCGCAGTGGCACCGTTCCGACCCCGTTGGCCGTCGGTTTGGGAGCCGCATGCGATATCGCTAGTCGCGAGATGGAGTACGATCACCGATGGATGGAATTCCTGTCGAAGCGGTTGATGGATAAGATATTTGCCGAACTACCGCAGGTTATTAGAAACGGCGATCCGGTGCAGACGTATCCGGGTTGTATCAATCTTTCCTTTGCGTACGTCGAGGGCGAATCGTTGCTGATGGCGCTCAAAGATGTGGCGCTTTCCAGTGGATCAGCGTGTACGTCTGCATCGTTGGAACCGTCATATGTGTTGCGCGCGATCGGTACGGATGAAGATTTAGCACACAGCTCGATTCGTTTCGGTATCGGACGCTTCACGACGATTGAGGAGGTGGATTACACGGCGGAAAAGTGTATCAAGCACGTGACACGATTGCGTGAGATGTCACCGCTGTGGGAAATGG
Organism: Anopheles maculatus; assembly: GCA_002091835.1. Taxonomy (NCBI): domain Eukaryota; kingdom Metazoa; phylum Arthropoda; class Insecta; order Diptera; family Culicidae; genus Anopheles; species Anopheles maculatus. Next base: position 8,613 of record KZ063457.1, on the reverse strand, counting down.
TGCAGGAAGGTGTGGATATTAAAAGCATTAAGTGGTCACAGCATTAAAGCGCACGATCGCTTTTGAAACGTCAGTTTTTTTTGCAAACAGTAAGAAACAATGGCTTCGTTTTCTCGAAATTGTTTCTCGGTTGAGGCATATGCTAAATTAAAGCTTGTATAAAAAATCAAACAAAATATATTGTATATTTTATGTTACTCCAGGCATCTATTTCTCGGAATCTTGTTCATATTTGAATGACATTATTTTGTTCCTTGCCATGGTGATGGTGAGTAAAGTAAATAAGGTTGCGTTTGTTGTTATACGCAGCACGTAAAATGTGTACCTATTTTAAAGTAAATGAGACCTATGAAATGAGAAATGAGTAAATGAGACCTATTTTAAGTAAGCCATCACGATGCTAATTGAAACTAGAAACCAAAAATTGCTCCAAAGGATGCTCGTTGGTTTTGTCTTGTATAGTGTATTTGGACACATGAGTGTTCTTCAAAAGACAAGTGCTTTCCATTGTGTATTACGAAATGCGTCATATATCGCTCAGCTTTCTGATGCCACGATTCTTCTAATGCTCTCACTGTTTTCGAGCAGTAAGTGCCACGGATTCGAACTTTTCCAGTATATGTAATGACGCCATATGAAAAAAAGAAAGCTATATTTGTTGGATGGGAGAAAAAACTAAAACGAACAGCAGAGTTGCGTGGTGTTGTTAGAACGCGTGTTTATTCCTAAGAATACTTTGGCGGAATGCACCGCGTACATTATACAAGAAGATTGGATAACCTTTCCCTCCCCAGGTGACACATGTCACAATCATTGAGGCGTAGGAAATTGCTCCTGACCAACACTATATCTATCTACTTAATCAGCTTGTACGCAGATTGCTAATAGTGATCCACTTCATGAATGTTTTCGCTCTTTAATGACGTGACCAATTTGTTTGACTTAAATTTATCTCTTGTTGCCTTCCTGAACTGCATTCCTACATAAAATATGGCAGATTTTGCGCTTACTTTGGTAGGAATAACTAGGGCGCAATGACCGTTGCCACGTTCTTTTGGGACATTTTCTTTAGGTTGTGGAGCTAGTTCTGTCCCCGATAGTTGGCGCCTCTATAGTATGGAAAAGAAAGAACAAAGAAGTGCTAGAGACGCAGCGAATAATATTTCAAATAATTTTCTTGTCCAATAACTAACCTTCATGAGCATGTATTGCAAATACGTCCTACTTGACTCCGTTATGGGTGAAAATATTCCAGCCCCTTCATCATCCGCCTTAATGCTATTAAAACAATAAGACTATCAGATAGGTATGATTAATCTGAGATCTCAAATACAAAAAACACACAACAACGTTTGAAGCGTTTCTTACCCCTTTGCGATTCTTTCTTAGATACGAAAAAATGGCACTTATATAGCACTTAGTCGGTCGTGGAGCTTGTTCTGTTTCTGACAGTTGGCGTCTCTGTAGTATGGAAAGTGAAGGATAAAGAAACGTTAGAGAAGCAGCGAATAATATTTCAAAAACTATTTTCAAGGGGGATCTTGTCCACCAGCTAACCTTGATGAGCATGTTTTGCAAATAAGTCTCACTGGACTCCGTTATGGGTGAAAATATTCCAGCCCCTTCATCATCCGCCTTAATGCTTTTAAAACAATAAGACTATCAGATAGGTATGATTAATCCGGCATCTCAAATACAAAAAAACACACAACAACGTTTGAAGCGTTTCTTACCCCTTTGCGATTCTTTCTTAGGCACGAAAAAATGGACATCTTTTGAGCTTTGACTTAGAAAAACGTCTTTTCAAGTAGAACATTGACACATCTTTCAAAATCCCAGATATACACAATCAATGGCTACTATGATCCCATCTCACATCCCTGTTGCTACTATGATTAGCGGAAAAAGATTTCTCGCACGTCAAAAACATGTTCGTGGTGTGTGATGACCTCAGACAGGAAATTAAAAACCGGTCCATAGGAGAGTCCTGACCCTTTGACGTTCATACCTCGTTTCGTGTATCAATAATGTAATCAATCTATCTTGTAATCCTGTACGCCAGCTACGCGGAGGTAACATCGGTGGTGCTAAACCAATGGTGGTGGTTCACAGTTCACAGGTTCATAATTTTGTTCGTCAATTGATAGGCAAATCAATCCTTCTAGCTGCCATTACTTGTCCACATTTTCCGAGAATGACCATTCGCACACTGCAAGTATTCTAATCGTGTTGTGTACTACCGCACTTTTCAGCCCAGTGAAGCAGCGAGCCAGACTCGCCGAGCAAGGCTGTCTACCGCCAACAGCTACCCAGCCCAATCCGGACGCTGTCCGTAGGGCGCGAAACGACCGTCGAAACCACCGCAGACGCGAGCGGACGGCTCGACTGCGTGAAGAGCGGCGAGGTGGGCGGCCCCCATCACCACCTCCATCACCGGACACAGCTAGGCGACGGGCAGCTAACCGCGACAGGGTCGCTCGTTTCCGGGCACGACGGCGAACAGGAGGAGCTCCTCAACGCCTCCTCGAGGAAAACGACAGCCATCGAGATATCGCAGATGATGCTGACGATGCTGTCGGAGAGGTCCGAGCTGGCAGCCTCACAGCTGCTGAAGAAGCTGCCTCAACCGAGGCGGAGACAGCGTCTCGCTGAATTTAATGCGAAGATGGAAAGGCCTTAAGGGCATTAAGCCGCGAAAAATCGAATTTTTCGATATCAAAGGGCGAGAAGAAGGTTAGATAAAGTGATAGGTGCTATCAAGCACAGTAGAAAGTGAGAAATTATAGGAAACCCACTCCATTGAAACCCTCGCGAGTAAAGGAGTGGGTGGGAGCGAGGGTTTACAATTTTGTACAAAAATGTCCAATTGTTAATAAATTCTCGCGATTTGCTACTGCCCTGTGAAGCTGCAAGTAATCTTCCAAGTAACCGTTCTAATGATGCCGATTCCATCAACAGTTGCTGTTCTGTACTTCGGAGTGTGCCACACATAAACACATAAACCGTTTATTCTGATGGGCAACTTCAACCAATCACAGCTCTCGTGGAGTTCATCGGATAATGGCCTTGCGATCTTGGATACATCTAGCTCCCTAATTTCTTTTTCGTGTTCTGTCCTTCCTGATGAATTCAACTATGATGGACTGCATCAATTAATCATCTTTGAAAATGTCAACGATTCTCTCCTGAATTTAGTTCTGGCGGATGATGGCATCCCTCACCATGATATAAAGCTTGAACCGATTCGCGATGCTTTAGTTCAACCTGATCTGTATCATCCTATACTCGCACTCCGTATCCAGTATAACACACGCATCGCCACATCTCGATCATCGCCTGCTGCACAGATGCCCTTATGAATATTGAATGGAACTACGTGACATGATCTTAACGTCATGGAATTCACTGAAATTATCGTTGATCTTGTTCATCAGTTCGTTCCTTGTCATCGGGCACCAATGAAGCCTCCAAGGTCGAATTCCCAACTACGAGGGCAAAAGAGATGAAAAACATTACTACACACGACGTAAGGACGAATTCAATCGATGGAGATTCATGGAAGCTGCTCGGCAGTACAAAGCACTAAATCGTCGAGCCTACACTGACTACGCAAAGAAGATCGGAAATCGTTTTGAAAGGGATCCAAAGAGCTTTTGGATCTTTATTAAACGCGAACGCATCAGTAACAGTTAGCCATCAGCCATGATCTAGAACAGTAATTCATATTCAGGCAATGAGGAAATAAGTCAAGCATTCGAGGATTATTTTGTCATTGGTAGACGCACAAAATATGACCACAAACACAAGTAACGAAGCAGCGATCGACTTACTACCCGATGCCGCAGATGTTCCTCTACCTGTCTTGACAGTAGCTGATGTAGCCTCTGCCATCACAGAGCTGAAGCTTTCGTTCGCTGCTGGGCCGAACGCAATACCTAGCGCAGTTTTCATACGTTGCAGAGATGCGTTAGTTCCAGTCCTGAACACATTATTCAACAAGTCTCTGCAGCAGAAATGGTTCCCTCAAGCCTGAAAATCTTCCTACATGTTTCCGGTTTATAAAAAAGCCGAGAGGAACAATATATTCAACTATCGTGGCATTTTGATGCTTTGCGCTGCCAGTAAAATATTTGAAATCCTTGTATAATGCCATGTTTTATCAAACGAACAACACGGCTTTCTACCCAATCGCTTAATTAACTCCAATTTACTCTCGATGGTGAGCTTCTGCTACCCTTCGCTAGACAACGGAACACGCGTTTCGTTTTGCAAACGCGTTTCGTTTTGCTGAAAAATCAGCAGATAGTAAAAATTCTGGTTTTACTGAAATAAATAAATGAAATAAAATAATATGAATTTTTTTGAATGTAATACGAAAAACAATATGAAATACATTAATGAAATTTATTTGAAAAAATGTTTAATTGTGCCGGCCGAATAATAGCGGTTTTCAAATTTTGTGAAACATTCCCCCGCGCTGTTCTTATTGGGTTTTATGATGAGAACCGGATTTTTGTGCCTTGCTATTTCGATATAAACTGCACGTCATCTTCCGGCTGCAAAAAATAAGAATGTTGATATAAACACTAAACATACGTTTATACAAAATACGTACATTAATCCATTCAACAACTCGATTTTAAGTGATGATCCTTAGTATTTGTTCTTTTGATAGGTATTTGATTGGAATTTGTTTTCCGTTTTCCGGAAAGCTCCATTACGTACCTGAGCGAGAAGTATCTTACGTCGGAAGGGCACGAGTTGGAATCTGTGTGTTTTACAGTTATTGTCTTGTTATTGGTAAGTGTTTTTAATAATAGTAATTTCTGTATTTTTAGTATTTGGTACGATGGATTCTGTTGTGTTGATTTTATGTTCTGAGGTTGTGTTGATTTTATCGTAAACGCGTACGACCTGTAATTGGCTGTGTAAATTACGGGAATAGATGAAAATTGACTCCGTCCATTCCTACTAGCTTCCATGTATGAAATTCTGTTCATCGTCTTAATCTTTTGTATTTCTATTTCGTCAATAAATACTGGACAATCTTAGCTGAGAGTAGGATGGTTTCCCTCGCATGATACGCATTTGATTTCTGTCTATTGGTTTTCGTGCATTGGCTTGCTGCAAGTGCCGCACACCTTTACACCTTTGCACCATTTTTTAGTGTCCGATTTTTAGGCAAGTTGTGCATCTCATAGGCCTTGGGATATATGGGTCCACCTTTAACGGACACCATCCGAAATTGATCGAGTTTGGCAACTGTGTTGATTTAAAAGATATTAGAGCTGTCTTTGTGTTCACAAGCTCTGAATCTCTTTTCCTTTTCATTATAATGATTTCAATATCTTTTTGATCTGCTAATCCTACAAGTACTTCGCTTTCAAATTAGATTTCCAAGTCTGGACTTCTTATAACCCCTTTCGTGACATTTAACGTCGGATGCTCTTCCACCTTGACATGTAATCCTTTTCCACTATCTGGTATCATTTTAACCAGTCTTCGTCTCGCGTCGTTTTTCGTTTTGACCCTAATTGGAAGTTTCCCTCCCCTCCGCCTACTGACCGATTCCGAGTTGCTCCCAAGATTGTTGCTTATAACTTTCTGCAGCAGAAACGGATTGCACCGGCGCAGATCCTTCCCTTCGGTAATTCTTTCCATTACCAGAAAAATTGACTCTTCCACATTTTCACTTGCTGTGATATTAATATTCCGATTTTTCCTTTCCAGTTTCCTTCTTGGTTCACCACGATCCCCTAATGCCTCAAAATAGTTCTCGAGAGGGATTCCCCCTCCGGGGGCCATGACGCCCATTTCACATTCCTCCCTTTAAGGGTGTTTTAGGCCTTGTTATGTTCTAATTTACACTGTTCCTTTTGTAAAAAAGAAAAAAAAAACTCTTCTTGGTCCCTCCTTCATCCTTCACTATTTTTTGTTAAACTGTTCAACTGTACACTTATTCCACCGTTTTCAAAAAACCACGTTTTCGTAACGGTGTTCAACTGTCGAATGATCGTTTCGGTTCTGATTGCATCAGACGTTTTATGGGTGTTACCGTCATACGGAGAAATAACGGATATAAGTAAGGTTATATGGCAATTGTATGTAACAAGTAGTATGATTATAATAAAGACAGTTACCTGTAAACGTTATCCGTTTGAGAGGACAGCGCCAGTAAGAATTGCTGCGGCTGCCGGTTATGCTGGCTTTGGATGTATCCGGAGACACAAGCACTGTTGTTCTTCCGACTACATCAGACATCAGACATTTGTAAGTGCAGGATTGGCGAATTGGAATTGGAATTGGCGGCCCGGTGGTGATGCGACAGCGGCGCCGGTCTTCACACGGCAGGACCGGGGTTCAAGTCTCATCTGGGCCGTTCCCCCAATAGTGAGGATTGACTAACCAACTATGCGGTATTAATTATTCTAGTAAGCCAGAATTGGCAGGCATGACCTAAGAGGTCGTTAGGCCAAGAAAGAAAAAGAAGAAGAAGTGCAGGATCACATCACACGTCCTGAGTTTGCGTGCTGGTTAAAGTACGCCCTGCTTAGCTGGATCCAATATTTTGTTGACTGTACAATAGGCTTAGCTGAAAACTATCGTGGAATTACTACACTGGCAGCTGGAGCGAAAGTCCTCGAGATCGTCGTGCAAAACTCTTTAATGTTCCATTGCCGAACGATCATTTCTACACGTCAACATGGCTTCTACCCTCGGCGGAGTGTTACAACTAACCTCATTGATTTCGTAACAAATTGTCATGCTGCTTTTGCATCCGGGACGCAAATGGATGTGATTTACACGGACCTCAAGGCTGCATTCGATCGCGTGAATCACCGTCTACTACTGGCCAAGCTCACTCGCCTCGGATTCTCTGACTCCCTTGTAAAGTGGTTTAGATCGTACCTTACAAAGCGTTGCTACCGAGTAAAAATTGACAACTTTACATCCGGCGAATACGAAAGCTTTTCAGGCGTCCCTCAGGGTAGCTATTTGGGACCTCTGCTTTTCTCCCTCTTCTTCAACGACGTCACTCTGGCCGTACGTGATGCTGAGTGTCTACTCTACGCCGATGACCTGAGACTGTTTTTACCTGTCCGGAATAACTGTGATAGTCTTAACCTTCAAAGAGCTGTTAACTGTTTCTCCGACTGGTGCGTTAAAAACAACCTACTTATTTCTGTTGATAAGTGTGTTTGTATGTCCTTCCATCATTCTGTTCGTCCTTTAGTGTTTAACTATAAAATATTTGAAACGCAACTTCAACGTTGCTACACAGTTAAGGACTTAGGAGTCACCCTAGATCGCAAGCTTGATTTTAGAAACCACTACAGTGACATTATAGATAGAGCTAACAAAATGGTAGGTTTCATTCGAAGGCAATCTAATGAATTCGCTGATCCGCATTGCTTACTAGCATTATTTAAATCGCTTGCTCGCTCCGTGCTGGAGACTAGTTCGGTTGTCTGTTGTCCTTCTTCCAGTCGATGGTCGAATAGTTCCGTAACGTGCAACACCACGTCCATCACACAATATCCGTTGTTTACTGTTAGGATTAGAAACCCTTGCCAGGAGACGCGATATTGCTCAATGTAAATTCTTAGCCAAACTGCTGACTGGTGAAATAGACGCACCTGAACTACTGGCACGTGTAAATATCAATGTACCTCCTAGGACCTTTAGAAATTATCATTTACTCATAACAGACATAACTAGACGTGCGTATAGCGATAATGTTCTCTTGACTGCTATGGCTCGAACACTAAATGAAAATTTTGTATTTTTCGACTGGCACCGTGCTTTCTATGTTCAGTAGTCTTCGTCTAATTTCTATCAGTTATCGTCAAAAATTTGTATAGCTTTTAGAGTAGGTCTAAGTTTTGTGATAGAGCCTATACACTCGGCCAATCACTCTGGATTTTTAATAAACATAAACATAAACATAAACATGGGTTAAGTACTGGCTAATAATTCCCGTCGATACTGCGACATAACAGACCTGAATACTAAGTATAACGAATATAAACGAGATTACATAAAATCGATGCGATCAGCATGATTGTAATAAAGGCATGCCAGCCGGCCTTACTAAAACTAACTGTATAATTGCAACCGATAGTTGGTATTACCAACGTATTGGTATGCAACCGATATGCATTTATGATATGATTTCTCAGCGATAGCATCCAGGTGCTTCGCATCCTGACCCCTGCGAGATTCCACAAGCGCACCGTCTTGTTAAACGATCCAGATAGAAACGTGTCCTTCAACGGGGACATGTCAAACGCTGTTCTTCCAGCGCCTGCAACAGCATTATCAAATTATTCATGCAGGTGTCGAGTCGGTTTCGTTTGCTTGTAAAGAGTTTGTTGATTAGATTAGCGCCTGCATTTGTTTCTACTGCTGCCAAAAACAGTTCAATTCGCTGTAACAGCAATTGAAACATAAAAAATTGTCGTGAATTTAGAAGGAGGTCATGTTGAAAACACAATAGCAATGTATCTACACAAAATGTCAAGAACTTATTGACTTTCATAACAATATTGCACGTAGGGTAGGTGTACCAATTATGGACGAGTTTGTACAGCGTTTTCACTAAAAGTACAATTG
>LULA01013783.1:0-55088 GCA_002091835.1 Anopheles maculatus | reverse complement strand
CGGCGGCTGTATCGAAATTTGAGTTTTGAGATTTAGCACTCCAATCAATCTGATTAGGCCATCACACGCGTTACCACCGTTCGAGAGATTCGGCGTGTTGTTGTACTAGGATTTACGTTCACGTTTGATCATCTATTGCTGGCGATAGCCGGTGGAACAATCTGTAACTGTGGCGCATATCTGCAGTAATATAACCTTATCTTATGACGCGGTGACTGTTGCCATTTGCCAGCGTCGCTGGGACCGACCGAACACATCAGACGAGAGTGAGCAAGATCGGATCTCTTACGATCTCTGTCGACCAGCGCTAGACGTGTAAGTTCGCGGCAAACAGCAAAAAAAGGTAAGCAAGAAGAGCAAATAAATTAACAATCATACCGAGGGAACAGACCAGCCCTCACGGATAGACAAACATGGTCGAAAGACCATCTTTTCTGTGGTCTCCTAATTAGTGGAGCATACCACTAACAGGAAAATAACTGCAGCGCGAGAGGAAGAAGATCTCCCAAAAGCGAGGTTAGCTGTAGCGTGTGGCGCAGAAAATGAAAGAGGGATGAGGGCAGTGAAAGCACTGCATCATCCAGTGGTTGGTACTCGCAGCACACCAACTCTGTATTGCCGGTAAAACGCTCGCACGCCAACCGGCCGGACGACTCTCGATAGCAATTCAACCGTAGCTCGGAAACCTAATTAGAGCGTTCGCCCTACCATAAGGATTGAACGGTAGGTAAATAAATTAATATTTATTTTGAAGAAATTAACTCAACCTGTGCAGCACCTTACTGCTCCTGCGAAAAGGGTAGCAACAGCCAGCAAACCGGCGGGCCCTTCTGGCCTAAATTCGAATGGAAGCTGAATGTTTTATTGGGCCGATAACTAGGTGCTTTCAAACTGAAATCTCTCTATTTTCGTATACGGCTGCAACTGTGGTGGTAATTTTCTCCTCAACAGATTGTTAATTACTGCACTTTTCAACGTTTTGGTGTATGGCACAGGGGCGGGGATGGGGAGGAAGGCTTTTACTACAGTAGAAACGCATTCGTTTACTTGCAAGCTCACAGCCGAACGATTATTAGGTGATCTGTTTTATTTTCTTACACGGAGACGGCCTAACGCATACATCAGCAATCGTTTGCGTCGCAGCAGAACTAGAGCTGGATATTGCGATAACAATCCAGTTAGGAGTAAGTGCTGAACAGGTGTTACAGATAACAGATAGCAAAGCGCACACTAAAGACAATTGCACAGTAGGCTTAAAATTAGAACGAACTATACCAAAAATCATTACTTCTTTTGTTAAGTTCGTTTACGGATTGATCACAGTTATCCACTTTAAAAAACATTATAACATGAGGATAGGCAACTTCTTTTTAGCCATCCTAGAGAGTTTTCGGTCTGTCATTTATCACTTCCCAGATTAGCAATAATTAAAACTCCGGTCATGTCGTATGAAGACCGGTGCCGATTCCACCTGTGGTATCGGACCGCCCGAGAGAATAGATACAGCATTCGTAAGTATGTTTGTGGTGTTACATAATTTCAGCTCAAGATTGATCAAGTTTCACAAACTCCTGCGATCCAGTAGACTCCAGCACCTCCCGAAATGTACAATATATTGCAAGTACTGATACATTCGCCTTGTCCGGCTAGGATAGGCAAGATGTGTTGTTAGCGTAAAAATTAAATGGACTTGAACCGGATTCAGCATTTGATGAAGTTTTCTAGAATCAATATCTTTTTGGCATGCAATTTCACTAGTTTCTCACAATAATAACTTGTTTATGGCAAGGAGAAAATCCTGCGGTACAAAGCCTTTGCTTAAAAGATGTCATTGTGCCACGCAAATTCATTGCATGACAGAAAGGCTACAAACCTCTAGTACTACGTGATGGCAGGATTAGGACGGTGTAGTCAAGGTAGAACCATGACATATGATAAGAAACGCAGATAGGAAAATCCGATAGCGTTTACATTTTAAGTGAGGCTTTACGCGCGAGTAGCTGGATCATCTACCTTCTACCGGATGATTATCTTTTTTTACTGTCGGGTAGATCATCATGTCAAATTGTTGGTTTAGTCTAAATTATGCACTTAAAATCCTGCGCTATGTTTCCCCTAAACAAACAGGATCTTCTGTACACACGGGGCCAACACATGGAAAGCCTTCGTGCAGCTATGCCAGAAGTCTGCTGTCTCCGACTCCGATGACCCTGTAGCGCCATGTCTCTCCGACCACCGAGAGGCATGTTTATGCCCTTTTATGTCGCGCCTGTTACGCTCCAAACCATGCAAACCGCGTACAGCCGACCAAAAACAACAACATACGCGGCCGCATCGCACTACCAACAGCTCACGCATCTAGCCGTGCTCCTCTGGTAGGCCTTGGGTGGCTAAGCGTTCAATGCGATCATGACAGCTTCCGAATATGGGCGAAGGAAGATCATTAAATTTGCGACAACTTTCCAAAAACCCATTGTCGAATGGTTGGGTGCTTTTCAAAAGAGGTCGCAAGAGTGATGACAATACGCTTGTTTGAACCGAAATGCCACTTTTTGCTAACTTCATATTTACCCTTCCCGTTTCCGGCTTAACTATGGCTAGACCTTGCTAGGATTATGCCGGTAAATTTTGTTACAATTTACAGTAAACAGATTTTGAAAAAAAAGGACTGCAAAAAGATTCATTCGTCTCCGCACGACAGGAACGGATGACGAATTCTGTCTCCCATGCGTTGGACTGGCTATTCAGCCAGGGGTACAATCAAGTCAAGGAAGCCAAAAATGACCATCTGAGACCACTCGAGGATGTAAAACCATCAGAGCAAGAAAGTTCATTTTTAAATGCTAACCTTGATTGCGGCTTTCCGTGTTGTATGCAGATGTCTTATCAAATTGGATAAGGTTTCGCTTGCTTAAATACTTCAGATTAATTTTGGTTTACAGTGATGAACCTAACCTAATCTCAAAAGACCTGATGGCGAAGTAAACTAACGTTATGAAAAAGAAAATGCAACCCGATAGAAAAGTTTTAATGTTTTTAAAAGCAATCTTTTCACTAAAGGTGTTGCAAATATTAGGATACAATTTATTTCCTGTACTGGAACACCTGTTCCTCTTTCGAAACGTGCGCCGGAGACAAACAATTATCAGGAACGATGCAACTGCATTCTGCTAAATATCTTCAGTCGTACGTGTGAAACTATCACAACAATCAGATGCACACAGGATTGTCGTGCACCAAGTATTTTGTCGAGCAAAGTGCAACATCTTTTAATAACAGTAGGAACATTTTAAGAGAAAATAAAGCATTGCTAAAGCGAAAAACACAATGATTTACTCCCTTCATCGCTAGGATGATGATGACTTTTCGTCGCGAATAAAAATTTTTTACATTTTACACAGTTACCTATCGATGAATTTCTTTTTCTTTAGCTCTACAACGTCAAGAGGTTTTAGTCTGTCATTTCTGGCTTCCTTGACTTAATTGTACCCGTAGTCAGACCGACGTTCGGGGAGACGGTCCGGATTAGATTCGATATCCGGGGTTGCCGTTGGAAGATCCTGTTCTGCTACTGTCAACGCCCTACCAATGAATAGCACAAATTGAAACGTAATAAAAAAAGATTATGTTTTAAATGTACTCTAATGCGTAAGTTTATTTGAACTCTGGTTCAAATTGAACGACCATTGTTTTAGATATCGTTTATCCTGCCCCACCCAAGACGATCCTTTTTAATTTCCGTACGCAGCCACGACGGCACATCTTTCACTGCGTGCGCATTGGGGAAGCGTAACGGACGTTCCGGTCCATCGAATGGATGCGTTTTGGCAAGCTTCCGTTCCAGATATTCTTTCCGAATCTGGGCCGGATCGCGATACTTGTCCATGTACAGATTGAACGGTTTGCGCAATGGAAACCATTCCTGGTCTCTAACGTAAGGTGCAGGAAAATCGTACTCAAACACGGGATGCTGCAGCTGGAGCTTTTCGTGATAGAAAGCGGTTAAACTGGTGTCCCAGTCCGATTGAAAGAATGCCAAACCCGCTGGTGTGATGGTCTCCTGATGCTGACGGTAGAAATCGAGTGTGCGGAACGTGCGTCCGGGTAGATCGAAGGCATCCGTTCGGCGGTACTGCGAGAAATCGATGCGAGCATTCTGTTTGTATAGCACGAAAATATGCCGATGATAACCGGTGCCCTTCGGTGGGAACGGTTGAAGGTATGATATCAACTCCTCACCCTTCGAGATGTCCCCATTGGGGATGTTTCCTCTGTAAACAAAAACAGGGACATTAAATAAAATTACATTGTGTAAAAGAAGGTTTGATGTGTCGAACTTATTGCCATAATCCTTGTTACTAAGTAATGCCAATACTTACACAAACCAGTGGCAATATTCTTTTTCACTGTCCTCAAAATGCCCATCGGGATTGGTCAGCAGCAGGCACCACAAACTTTCCTGTTGCTGCTCACCGGCACTGTCGCCGGCAAACAAAAAGTTTCCGTCAAACTGGACATTGGGTGCCGTTTGTGTATCGCTTGGCTTCAGAATATTTCCATACCGGACGGGATGTAAGAAATCTCCCACCTCGTAGTGTATGTTAAGCTCAACGCGCGGTACAAAATAGGCAAATCTCCCGAACAGATGCTCGAACACACCGTAATGCTCTGCGATGCGTTTCACGTGGAAGGGACCACTTGTTTTTAACCAATCATCGCGCACCTGTTCGAGATCCACATCCACTGTAAGAAAAAAAACCGATTAAGTAAAGGAAACCAATTGGTTTTATATTCTTTGCTTACATTTCCGCTCCCGTGACAGTCGCTCCAACGTAGCATTGTTTCTTTGCGATTTTAAGTGTGCAAGACGCTCCGTTAATTGTGAAGAACGGGATGGTTTTATGTAAGGAAAGCCAATGTTTACCGGCCGGGTAATTTCCGGATCCTGTAGTTTTTCAGCTGCAAAATACAAAACATTGTACCACCGCACGCGGGGGAGTTACGAAACATTTTGAAAGAGTGCATGAGAGCAGGCTGGAACGATGGAATTACCTTGTAACCGTTCGGCTAGCGTTTTGGCAATACCAGGCGCTTTACCACGAAGCTTGTGGCCGCAACGAATATCGAAGCGTTGCAGTACGTACGGTTTTAGAAACAAAAACTCACATGTTCGCTGTATTAAATTAGCCATGTTTTGGTTTGTGCGGATGATTATTGCACCCGATGTTTGACTCAAAGTTTTGACATGCCAACACCGCGGTGCGTGTATGAAGCTTCGTTTACACGGAACGAGCATGTTAGCGAATCAGTTATTCTAGGAAATAATTCGCGTGTTTTTGACTATTTTTCATAATATTGGATGTGTAAAGGAAGTTTATTCGTTGAGTGACTTGTTATAGCATTGCTCTGGATAGAAATAAAACACTGAATATTGAATACTGATTTAATAACGTTACAAATTCATATTCAACCAGTCGTAGGAACCTTGGCAACTCTTTGGTGTAACAACCTTAGCTTTACATTTGGCAGCTTGGTTGACAATGCAAGAGCGCACCAGTTCGCATATGGTGCAACTGTTTGTTTAGGTTTGTCCTATGTGAGATTGCGTGAAAATTATTTTTTCATAGCTCACCAATGAAACCAATGCTGTGTCCTTTCCCATTTATGCGCAGTAGGACATACTGTATGTGGGCATAGAGCATAATGAAGCATACAATAAACATTTGAAACAGTACAAACGTATGCAACTTTACAAAAACATCTTTTATAGAATATTTAAGGCACTTTAACTCAAGTGCAACTCGTTCAAAAATAGTAATCATAACGTAAAGAATAGTCTGATAATTAATATGACATAAACAAGAAATTTAAAAATTAAAACCGACCATTCAAGTCTATTTCTATTCTCTATTTTTTTCTTTTTGTTTTCGATTTCAAAAGCTGGACAAAAGTGGTCATGAATTTCGTCCCAGAAACTTGTTAAAAGAAATTATAGAATGATCAGTATAAGAAGTTGTTACTTTGCAACATTTTGAAACAATACTACCCATCATAATGCAGCCGGAAACTTTGTTTCCATGATGCGCAGGTCATTACTAAAGCTTGTTGAAAGCACCAATTTTCGGAAACGTAGATGGAAACCCCGGCATACAATTATTTTGAAAAAACAACATCTATTATGGAATGAACACCGCAAAACAAAGAATTAGAGAATTACAATGTTTGTACAATCACATTCCAGATCACAAAGAATTTTACGAATTTCTTCGCTTCGCCCAGTTTGCACTTAGGTAACTTGGTAATATATATATTACCGTGTTTTTTTATATATATAGTAGTGGAAGGTAATATTTTGTTTAAGGCATTTAAATTATTTATATACATAGTTCGTATTAGGATAGATGGCATAACTTCGCAAAACTATTGAAACGAAACTATTGATAAACAATCATTAAGCGAAACGGACAACAGGTTGTTTTTATAGAGTAAGCAGCATCAAGCAGCAAAAAACATAATGAATCAATTTATCCGAATGTAGAATAAAACAAAACAAAACTGTAACAGTAAGATATAAACTTAAGTAATACTGCGACGAGGAAAACTAGTGTAATCGTTGAAGAGATTGAAACATCTATTCTACTATTATGGCCATTTTTGGAAGATGATGCGTCCCTGCTTTTATGTAATAATCATAACGAGTTTTGCTCTTCCACATTCAATCATCGCTGAAGGCTAACAGCTATGCGGACAGTAAAATCTCACAGCTCTACCTACTCGAAGGCGCATATACATATGTACCCGATCTAATTTAAGGCAACATTTCTTAAACATTGTGAAGAAGATGCTTCATGTGTTTTTCTTTTTTCGTTTAGTCTTTTTGTAAGGCATATTGGCTTGATCGACGTGTATAGCGACGCAAACTAGCGCAATTCAAGCTTTTCCTTGTAGTACATCGGTGCCATTTTCCTACACTAGCATATTATATTATGATCCAACTGAATCCACAAAACATTGGTTTTTAACAAAACCCAAATGGTGTGTATGGCATACATTTTCGCAATGTTAAAGACTTTTTTTTTTCACCGAAAATTGACATCGCACATTTGTTTTGTTTTTTTTTTTGGTACCGTGCAGAACGGAATGTTTCTTATATTACGGTGGTTTGTAAGTACACTTCTCTTCTGCTGCGGTGAGTTACGTGCATTTTTAGGGTAATAATGTAAATTTAAATATTTGTTTTAATAATTTAGAAAATTGTGCACCAGATTGATTCTCGGACCAACCGTTACGAAACTAATATAGGTAAATTCGGCAAGCCTATCTGTGGATCGCATCAAACATAGACACAAGATTTTGCTCATGCTGGCCTAACCCTGTCCTATCTGATAATCCGGAAATCTGTGGTTTAAGTGACCCATAGCTGAAATATCAGTCCTGCGTACGGGGGAAAAGCTGGAACTGTTGTGGGAGTTTTTTCACCCACACTGGGTGCATACTAGCGACTATTCTGCTGGGTCGATATGCGCGAGCACACTGAGGTGAAACGCAAGTCACTGATTATAAAAGAAAAAAATAAAATAGACAAAAAAACAAACAATCCATACGCAACAATAAAAGCAATTTTTATGAAACTGCGCCCGGATATCAACCATTTAAAACAGTTGACATTTGATCGTCGTTTACCCCAGTAAAACAAACAGAACAGAGAAAAAAAATTAAGGAAACTAACGGAAAAAAACGTAAAACGTAAGTACATTCTAAGTACAACCTAGGCGCATTATAACGGAATTTTGTACGCGTAAACAATGCTAAAGGTAGCCCAAAACGGAATGAGCCCAAAACGAAAGTACGAGCGCCACTGTCGTGGCCCATTTTTTTTTTGGATTGAAATTATTTCTGTCTGCAAAAGCTGCAAGTAAGCGCAATTGTGCGCAATCACTCAAACGTGTTTGGTGCTCGTCGCATCGGGTGGTGTGGCTTCGTGCGTGCCCTTAAATGCTGGTAACAAGGGTCTACGATCATCTTTCGTCTTTTTTGGCTTTGGTCGATTATGCTTGGTGTATCTGTTATGGTAAAGGGGGAATTAAAAATTAATGCACAGCAATAGCGGGACAAACCAAACCGAACTCACCGATTAATAACACCGTCCTCCTCATCCATCATTTTCAGTATGATTACTTGATCGTTGGAATCGATCGGAGCGATGGAGATGTCCCGTACGGCACGGAACTTACCGCAGTTGTTCAGATGTTCGTTTTCCAGACGGAAAAAGTTCCACACGAAACGACGGAACACTTCCAGCGGTGCGACGATCGATGTCATTAGGTCGCCACTGATAAATTTGTTCTCTGTCAGTGCGTACGACAAGATCCAAACAAATCGCAGTACCAAATCTTCGATGATTGCAAAGTAATAGAAAAACTGAAAGCAAAAGAAAAATAACAAAATAAAACCTTACTTAAGCATAATCATAATTGAAACACCAAACAAAAAAAAAAACACCTACCGGCATAGAGTAAACAATCTCTTCCCGAAGGAAAGTATTTTCTCCAGCATTTTTGTCAAACAATCCCCAATCCATTTTGATGTCCCAAGTGTAGGCGTAGCAGGACGATACAACCGAGCTAAATAACCATAGCCAGAGGAACACGTTATCCGAGGAGTCTTCATACTTGTCTGCAAACACAGTAAACAAAATTTCGATCAATTTAGCCATTCTAACGAACAACATAACACACACTTACAGGCATATGCGGAGCGTAGCGTTGCAAAGATGACGACACAGAAGGTTGTTGCATACTTGCCGGCGTTCACCAGATGTGGGAAAGCTTCCCGGGAATCCCGATAACGGCGCAGACACTGGGCGAATCGAAACCATGCGGGCAAACAATTCACCAATGGACGGATGATGTAGCTTTCCTCCATACATTGACGTGTATCTGTGACAAAGAGATAATTATACACAGCCACAGCCGATTAAGCCTCTCTACAATTGATTTGATATGCTCTAACACCCCGCGCGCTTGTACAGCCTGTACGGTCGCTGATAAAACGTGCTCTTCGGGCTCGAACATTACGTTCGTCGAAACGGCAATACTTACTGCCCGCTTCCAACCAATTCCCGTTGGTGGCGTAAAAGCAGGTTAGAAATTGAAAGTCCAGCAGCGCCGTAACGAGACTGTTCAGCTGATCCGCCAGCCAGAAATCGGCGAACCCGACGTGAAAGAACGGTGCGGCTACCATGCGTCCGATCGTTTTCAGCAGCCAAAACCGTGCCTCGTAGCGAAACACTCGCAGCGGGTTGATTAAAAATGCAATCATGATCACGGTCATTAGCAGCGGGTTAATGTACGGCGGTATGCTCAGGCTCGCACTGTACAGGAAACTCAACAGACTGAGCGTCCACACCACCCCGAAGATGGCCGCCATCTCCATCAGGTGCTGCTCGGACAGATGGTTGCGCGGGTCAAGCTCGAAGATCAGCACATGGTTAACGCCGGACGAACGCCAACCGTAGATGTTGACGCCGATCAGAAAGATGAACTCAATCAGCAGCAGCGGACCACGGTACAGCCGGAATGCGATCTTGAGATTCTCGCCCGTAGCACTGTCATGGAAGACGGCCGATAGGATCACGGCAACGAACAGCACGACGAAGCTGCCACTAAACAGGCCCACCTTGAACGTGGTCCACGGGCTTTGCTGTTCGCCCAACGGTGGCACACGCAACCGCTTCATAGCCCGCTGCCGATCGCCACCCTCGAGCTGGGTCGTCACGGTCGTTTCGGTGTCGTTGATCAGCTTGTCGATGTCTTTGTTGATGAAAAAATGGCTCATCTCGACGTGCTCCTTCTGGTACCGGGCGCCATTATCCGAGGCCAATATTTTATCGTGCTTTTTCAGTATCTTGCGAAACCCGGTATGGTTGAGGTTTTGGTAGTTCTGGAGCAGAATGAGGCTGAGATAGAATTCGCTGAACGCGAGCTTCAACTCTTGCGCTTTCCGGTATGGCAAGTTGATTGGCTTATGACTATGGCCTTTGCTCTTGCTTTTCTGTTGGCTCTCCAGCGTGGTCCGCAGCTGGGTAATTAGGGCGGCATATTTACGCGTCGCCTCGGCCAACTTTTCCGAGTAGAAGGTGTTGATCTTTTTCAGCTCCTGGTCGCAATAGTGGTAAAAATTTTCGTCAAAGTTTGCAAAATGGCGCTTCCGGACGTCTTCCTCCACGCTGTCGAGGGCCGGTGCCTCTTCGTTGGCGGTGTAAAGCATCGCCTTCATCTCCTAAAACACCAGGGCCAAATCATTACGAATCATTCATTACTTACATATGTTTTGGGTAATTATTTGTTATTTGTATTAACGTACCTCGTAGTTGATGTACTGCTTGCGCCATTCCGGGGTAATGTGCGCGGACAAGTGTTCTGCAAACTTCATTCTGTTCTCATAAACTCCTAGGCACGGTTCATATACGGCGATACCTCACCGTCAAATAATGAAGATTTAATGTAATGCTTCTTACTCTCGGTGTTTCTCAATTCGTTAGTCAAGCACATGAAATGGGTACTGTGGTGATTGTCTTTACACCACACATCAGCAGCCACACCATCACTTCAATATTCCGGCAGTAGAAATTTTGCATTCACAATTGCATTAACCAGCAGATGTTGTGAACTCTGAAAAGCAAAAGAATTAAATCTTGCTGTAAATGGACGAATTTAGCTGATTGAGAATAAGTAACCGACGGCAACGCAGGGACCGAACACGCACACCATCCCTTCACGCTTGATTGATCTATCGACACTAGTTGTCGGTACACCACACGAAACATAGCCCCTAAGAGAATCCGCTTTCCGTAGACTTGCAATACGACGCCTTAGCCTAACGACGAAGACAACAACAATTACTGAGCACAGTCACGCTATCGGTTGTTTACTCGTGGGTTATGATGACATCTTTATAACTTCCATAACCCAAACACACACACATACACACAAACCATACCATTCTCCACAAGCTTTCTTTAAGCCCCCGAATGTGGGCGTTTTTCACGTGATGGCACCGGTAACAGCAGCAGCAGCCGTGACCATCTTATCTCCTTGCACGGGGCCGTTAAGAGTGAGGACGACGTTCGCGATACTTACGGATACGGGTTTGAACAATTCAAATAACCAGTCAAGGTATGGAGTGTGTATTACCGGAGTTTCTACATCGCTATCAGGTGCTCTTTTGCGGTCCAATGTTATTATTTGGTATATTTATAGACCAGATTTCAGATGTCTCTGGTAAAGTCGGGTATATTGTTGAAGTTTTTGTAAACCCTTTAAACCCCACATTTTTTTTCTTGTTGGCTCATAAATTTCATTAAAGACCTTGTTATGCAGATACCTCACGATACCAGCAGTTCACTATTGAGCATATATTTTGATCACCAGAGAATTAATCACCAGATCAGTAGTACAGCACATTGTTCGTTTGATTGAATGGAACAGTCAAGACTTCAACGTTGGATTAATTTGGAGCAGATGTCGCAAATTGTTGCCAAAAAATTGGGGATTAAAATTTGATCCTTGGACTTGGCCCATTCTCATATACTGATATCAAGTTTCAACGATTTTAACTCCAAGGAATCATCCCATTCCAGGGTTTGCATGCTTTTGCCCATGACTTTTTTTTTATTTAAAATTTATATACAAAAGTCAATTAGTAAATTAATTGGAAGTTTAGTGTTTGTTTTTGACCATCAGTTATTTATAGCGCTAATCGAAGGGAGGTAATGGACGAGAGCAACCAACTGGACGCGTGCTATAGACTGCTTACTCGCAGTGGCGTACAATTAATAGGCTGCTGCTTGATAGTAAAAATTTAAATCATTCTTGCTAATCAGTATCAGCATTGGAATGAACGGCACAATATAATAGGAGGGATGGTTGGTTGAACGAGCGAACAAATATCATAAGTGGGCTATTAAAAATAGTATGCATGATCATGACCCAGCAGCCTCTATCCCGCTTGCTTTGAGCGCGAGCATGACCATGTGACACTCCTATGGTCAAGGTATTGATTGGGATTCTTTTACGTAAAGCACGTAACTTACAATCAGCAGATCGATCTTTTATCCTACAAAATTGCAGAGAGACATATCTTTGGTGGCAAGTTTTCGTAGTTCCAATATTTATAATAGAGTCGTAGAGGCTACATTTGCTTTTACCCAGGGACTAGTATATTCTCTCCCTAGTTATACAAGACAGACTTGTCCCATTCGTCGACGTGATAGTTGGAAACTATCAAAGAGGATTCCGAAACGGAAAATCAACCACTGACCAGATATTCACCATGCGGCAATTCTTGGAGAAGATGGCGGAACAGCAGCTACACTCCTACCATCTCTTCATTGATTTTAAAGCCGCATACGATAGCATAGCCAGGGTAAAACTATACGACGCAATGAGCTCATTTGGAGTCCCGGCCAAGCTTACCTGGCTTGTACGTATGACGATGACCAACATCACATGCCAGGTGAAGGTGGATGGAAAACTCTCAGGGCCCTTTGCTACCACCAAGGGTCTGCGCCAGGGAGACGGGCTTGCTTGCCTCCTATTCAATCTGGCGCTAGAGAGGGCCATCCGAGACTCGGAGGTGGAATCTTCGGGGACCATCTTCTATAAGTCACTCCAGATCTTGGCATACGCTGATGACATAGACATCATTGGTTTGAGGCTTTCCTATGTAGCAGAAGCTTACCAAAGGATCGAGCATGCGGCACTGAACCTTGGGTTGGAGATCAACGAGGCAAAAACCAAAATGATGGTGGCACCACCAGCGGCACTGCTAACAAACACTGATTTACGCAGGGATGTTGTGCAGATAGGTGATCGCACCTTCGAAGTCGTCCAAAACTTCACCTATCTGGGGTTTAAAGTCAGCACCGACAACAACATAGACGTTGAGTTGCGCGCAAGCGTGCTGGCTGCCAACCGGTCATACTACAGTCTGAGGAAACTTCTCCACTCAAAATACCTGTCGCGACGGACGAAGCTGGGACTGTACAAAACCTTTATAGTCCCAGTACTCACATACGCCTCTGAGACATGGACTCTGTCGAAAACTGACGAAACCCTCTTAGCCGCGTTCGAGAGGAAGATGCTCAGAAGGATTTTTGGCCCCGTATGTGTGGAAGGACAATGGAGGAGCCGCTACCATGATGAAATCTACGAGCTGTACGGTGAACTCACCATCGTGCAGCGAATTAGGCTCGCCAGGCTCCGGTGGGCTGGTCATGTCATGAGAATGGCACCGGACGACCCAGCCCGTAAAGTCCTTTTAGGCCGTCCACATGGACAGAGGAGGCGTGGTAGGCCCAAACTGAGATGGAGTGATGGCGTTGATGCGTCCGCCAGAACGGCCGGGATAATGGATTGGCAGACGACGGCGCTAGACCGTGAGCGGTATCGAGGATTGTTGCAGCAGGCCAAGACCGCGAAGCGGTTGTAGCGTCTGATAAGTAAGTAAGTAAGTATGAAATACTATACGGTACGTTCTATCGTACGCAGCGTGAATCAATACTTGCCCAAACATTACTCAGTTGCCCACCACAACACGCTACACGTGTTACAAATTTCCTTTATTGTGCATCAAACACCCTCGTAGGAATGCATATCCAACTCGCCACATATTGCTCAGCCAATAAAAACATCGGTCTAACTTTAGCTCAAAAGAACGTGCGCCCATCAAGGTAGTTTCCATTCCAAATGATGTTTTCTGCACTGGTCCCAGGTGGAATCGTACTTTGAAGAAATTCGTCATGCTTTGTGTTTTGACAACCTACACTACCAACTCGAGCGCAACGTCTTTGAAAGTGCTTCTCGAACCCTGTTTTTTTCTGCCGGGCGTAGAAGATCAAACGAAAACGATAAAAGTCTGGCAAACAAACTTAGCACACCGTCCAGCATGTCGTGTCGTGCCAAAACCAATCGTCCACTGGGACCAGCGGGACCAAACATTGGCTTATTGCAAGTACAATGCAACGATCGACCATTTATCATAAACGTTCTGCGGTCGGTTAGTCCCTCTTGTACAAACAGTGCAGAACGAAAAGATTTCTCAACCGTTTGCAGGGAGATAAGCATTCTATCAGCAACCGTAAATGAACCAGCAGTATTCGGGTTGCAGTTGTAGTGGCATTCGGCACAGTGCACAAAATAACAAAGAATGGAACGGAATGGCTAGAGACTGCAAGAGCCAGAAGGAATGATTTGCTCAGCAAACGAGCTTATCGCGTATCCGTTGCCTTTACTGTTTCCAATGCTGCTGTCGTTCCGATGAAGATCATGCACGAACCAGTGTTACCAAACACCACAGAGTATCACGAATTTCTTGCGTTGGGGTTTGCTTTATGATTTAAACTGCAGACCAACGCAGGAATGTTGCAACAAAGTATGGCATTTTTAGTCCGTTTATGTGCGATTTATATGCACGAGGGAGTCAACATGGACATGGAGATCGTGGGGCATGTCCTAATAACTGGATTCTTTGATTCGATTGTATTACTTTATCTAGATGTTATAACCAGACAGGGAGATGACCCGGATTGTATTCGATGGCCGAGTCCTGCCGTGTGATAAACGATCGGCTACCGAATCGCCCTTGGTTCTGTCTTGCTGCATGCAAAACACTTTGTACGATCGATACAATATCCGATCCGATCAGACATGATCCCTGTGCGTGTCGATTGGAATGAGATATAGAGGCAACCGTCCACAGGGCACACTTCTGGGCGCTTGTATCGATGCGTTCGCAAACGAATTGCACACAGCATCATATGCATCGCAACGGTTGCATCCGCTTGTTTTCTTTGGTTGACTTGGCTGTTTGCTTGGCTTCGTTGCCAAGAAGGAGCAGTAAGAAGATAATAAAAAAAACAGGTCCGGAATCCGGCACACGTCTGTGTGCCGTCCGTCTCACCTGAAGCTTCCACAGTTCGGATTCAGCTCAACAACAACAGCAACGATAACAGTGCAGACTTTAAACGGTAGGGGCCCAACGGGTAGTTTCGTGGTCAGTGTTTCCTCCCACTAGCAGCCTAGTTGGACAACAGGTTTCCGGTAGTGTGTTGCAGGCGATGCGGAGCTACAAACACAGTGCTGCTGTTACACAGCCGTCAGCATACCTCGGCTTCTTGCAGCGGTTGCGTTCTTGTTGCTAACGCCGATATTCGATACGATACACCCTTGATGTGACTCACCGAGCGGCCTGTTTATTCAAGCTACAGCTGGTATGCATTAAAATACGAAATACGTGCTCATAGGAGAGTCGGTAACGATGTAAATGGTCGTAAGTTGAACGCAAATTCTATGCTGAGAATAGGCGTACCATACCCCTACACCCTCGGTTCCCGTTTATTTTTTTGAGATAATGATAAGAACCGTCTGGTAGTGCAGCAGATGGATTCTCCAATCTGCAACATCATGTCTGAATGGAGGGTCGTTGTCATGTGCTTGACTAACGAATTGAGAAACACCGAGAGTAAGAAGCATTACATTAAATCTTCATTATTTGACGGTGAGGTATCGCCGTATATGAACCGTGCCTAGGAGTTTATGAGAACAGAATGAAGTTTGCAGAACACTTGTCCGCGCACATTACCCCGGAATGGCGCAAGCAGTACATCAACTACGAGGTACGTTAATACAAATAACAAATAATTACCCAAAACATATGTAAGTAATGAATGATTCGTAATAATTTGGCCCTGGTTTTGTAGGAGATGAAGGCGATGCTTTACACCGCCAACGAAGAGGCACCGGCCCTCGACAGCGTGGAGGAAGACGTCCGGAAGCGCCATTTTGCAAACTTTGACGAAAATTTTTACCACTATTGCGACCAGGAGCTGAAAAAGATCAACACCTTCTACTCGGAAAAGTTGGCCGAGGCGACGCGTAAATATGCCGCCCTAATTACCCAGCTGCGGACCACGCTGGAGAGCCAACAGAAAAGCAAGAGCAAAGGCCATAGTCATAAGCCAATCAACTTGCCATACCGGAAAGCGCAAGAGTTGAAGCTCGCGTTCAGCGAATTCTATCTCAGCCTCATTCTGCTCCAGAACTACCAAAACCTCAACCATACCGGGTTTCGCAAGATACTGAAAAAGCACGATAAAATATTGGCCTCGGATAATGGCGCCCGGTACCAGAAGGAGCACGTCGAGATGAGCCATTTTTTCATCAACAAAGACATCGACAAGCTGATCAACGACACCGAAACGACCGTGACGACCCAGCTCGAGGGTGGCGATCGGCAGCGGGCTATGAAGCGGTTGCGTGTGCCACCGTTGGGCGAACAGCAAAGCCCGTGGACCACGTTCAAGGTGGGCCTGTTTAGTGGCAGCTTCGTCGTGCTGTTCGTTGCCGTGATCCTATCGGCCGTCTTCCATGACAGTGCTACGGGCGAGAATCTCAAGATCGCATTCCGGCTGTACCGTGGTCCGCTGCTGCTGATTGAGTTCATCTTTCTGATCGGCGTCAACATCTACGGTTGGCGTTCGTCCGGCGTTAACCATGTGCTGATCTTCGAGCTTGACCCGCGCAACCATCTGTCCGAGCAGCACCTGATGGAGATGGCGGCCATCTTCGGGGTGGTGTGGACGCTCAGTCTGTTGAGTTTCCTGTACAGTGCGAGCCTGAGCATACCGCCGTACATTAACCCGCTGCTCATGACCGTGATCATGATTGCATTTTTAATCAACCCGCTGCGAGTGTTTCGCTACGAGGCACGGTTTTGGTTGCTGAAAACGATCGGACGCATGGTGGCCGCACCGTTCTTTCACGTCGGGTTTGCCGATTTCTGGCTGGCGGATCAGCTGAACAGTCTCGTTACGGCGCTGCTGGACTTTCAATTTCTAACCTGCTTTTACGCCACCAACGGGAATTGGTTGGAAGCGGGCAGTAAGTATTGCCGTTTCGACGAACGTAATGTTCGAGCCCCAAGAGCACGTTTTATCAGCGACCGTACAGCGCTGTACAGGCGCGGGGGGTTAGAGCATATCAAATCAATTGTAGAGAGGCTGAATCGGCTGTGTCTATAATTATCTCTTTGTCACAGATACACGCCAATGTATGGAGGAAAGCTACATCATCCGTCCATTGGTGAATTGTTTGCCCGCATGGTTTCGATTCGCCCAGTGTCTGCGCCGTTATCGGGATTCCCGGGAAGCCTTCCCACATCTGGTGAACGCCGGCAAGTATGCAACAACCTTCTGTGTCGTCATCTTTGCAACGCTACGCTCCGCATATGCCTGTAAGTGTGTGTTATGTTATTATTATTATTATTTATTAATACTACTTGTCTGCCTCGAGGGCTTAACAATGATTAACTTACATACTAGTGAAATAGGGAGTTGGAGTACGAGGATGAGGGAAGCAATCATTGTGAGTCAAACAGGCAATAAGTATCGTTAAAAGTCGACAACGCTCGGAGAAAAGGATCGTTTGATCCATATCGTGTATGGCGGGAAGGGATGTAAAGGGGCGCACGGTTCCTTAAGTGTCGAGAGGGAGCATATAAAGGAACGGCAGATAGAAGGGAAGGAATGTCAAGGTCATGGGAAAGGAGGCTTGCAATGAAGCTAGCGCGGGAATGGGAATGTCGAACATCAATGGGTTCGAGACCAAGAAGTTGACAACGGTTAGGGTATGATAGGCGAGGAACTTGGAAGCCTGCAAGGAAACGGCGAGTTGCTACGCGTGTGAATTTTCGCTGAACACTCTCCAGTCTGGCCAATGCAACTGAACCTGACGGGGACCAGACAACAGCAGCATAGTCCAAGGTAGATTGAACCCAGCAGCAGTACAAAGCCTTAAGGCAGATAGGGTCGCGGATTTCCGATGAGAGTCTGACGATCAGTCCAAGTGATTTGTTGGCTTTATTCACAACATGGTCGACTTGGACATTGAAAGTGAGAGCCTCATCTAACCATGCACCTAAATCTTTTACGGACGAAACACGGTTAATAGTTATACCACGGAAAGAGTAATGAAACGTAAACTTGCGGGATAGTGGATTCGAGGACTTTAGAAGGAGAGCAGAGAAGGGCGACGCCTCGGTAGTTGGAGCAGACGGAGCGGTCACCTTTTTGATGGATTGGGACCAGCCACGCAGTTTTCCACAAGGTAGGGAAGGAACCTTCTTGAATGGATCTTGTGAAGATACGACTCAAGAGGGGGGCAAAAAAGGAAACACACTTTTTCAGAACGGAAGACGGTATGCCATCAGGACCAGGAGAGTAGGACAATTTTAGTTTGGATAAGGAAGATAGTACAGAAGGAGTATCAACACAAACATCGTTTATAAAGAAGACATCACACGGGGTGTAGGAGAGACCATCAGCTAAAGGCACTGTACGATTGCTCGGATCAATAAATACACTGGAGAAGTGTTTGGCGAAAAGGCAGCATTGCTCGTAAGGAGTGGAAGCAGTTTCAGAAGCTAAGGATACAATAGGAGGGATGCCATGAAGGTTGCGACGCGAATTAGAAAATCGCCAAAACGAGCGGGGGTCGGATGTGAACCGATCCTGCAATCTGACCACGAAAGATGCGTAACGCCACCGGTTGTACGCACGGTAAGCGCCAGAAGCGTATTTGTAAATCCGAAGAGAAACAGGATTGCGATTATGGCGATAATTGCGCAGCGCCCGATTTTTGTCTGACTTTAACGCTCTTAATGCCCGGTTCGACCACGGTGGGTTGGGGGGGAGTATTTAAGGAAGGACAACAAAGAGGGAAGATGGAAACAAGCTTAAGATTAAACATAGAAACGGCTGCCTCTATGTTTTCGGCATGTTGTCGTTAGAATGGTTAAATTGATCGACATTTTGTTTACTGTGTTTGCAGACAAGTATGAAGATTCCTCGGATAACGTGTTCCTCTGGCTATGGTTATTTAGCTCTGTTGTATCGTCCTGCTACGCCTATACTTGGGACATCAAAATGGATTGGGGATTGTTTGACAAAAATGCTGGAGAAAATACTTTCCTGCGGGAAGAGATTGTTTACTCTATGCCGGTAGGTGTTTTTTTCTTTGGTGTTTCAATTATGATTATGCTTAAGTAAGGTTTTATTTTGTTATTTTTTTTTCTTTCAGTTTTTCTATTACTTTGCAATCATTGAAGATTTGGTACTGCGATTTGTTTGGATCTTGTCGTACGCACTGACAGAGAACAAGTTTATCAGTGGCGACCTAATGACGTCGATCGTCGCACCGCTGGAAGTGTTCCGTCGTTTCGTGTGGAACTTTTTCCGTCTGGAAAACGAACATCTGAACAACTGCGGTAAGTTCCGTGCCGTACGGGACATCTCCATCGCTCCGATCGATTCCAACGATCAAGTAATCATACTGAAAATGATGGATGAGGAGGACGGTGTTATTAATCGGTGAGTTCGGTTTTGGGTTTGTCCCGCTATTGCTGTGCATTAATTTTTAATTTCCCTTCACCATAACAGATACACCAAGCATAATCGACCAAAGCCAAAAAAGACGAAAGATGATCGTAGACCCTTGTTACCAGCATTTAAGGGCACGCATGAAGCCACACCACCCGATGCGACGAGCACCAAACACGTTTGAGTAATTGCGCACAATTGCGCTTACTTGCAGCTTTTGCAGACAGAAATAATTTCAATCCAAAAAAAAATGGGCCACGATAGTGGCGCTCGTACTTTCGTTTTGGGCTCATTCCGTTTTGGGCTACCTTTAGGATTGTTTACGCGTACAAAATTCCGTTATAATGCGCCTAGGTTGTACTTAGAATGTACTTACGTTTTACTGGGGTAAACGACGATCAAATGTCAACTGTTTTAAATAGTTGATGTCCGGGCGCAGTTTCATAAAAATTGCTTTTATTGTTGCGTATCGATTGTTTGTTTATTGTCTATTTTATGTTTTTCTTTTATAATCAGTGACTTGCGTTTCACCTCAGTGTGCTCGCGCATACCGATCCAGCAGAATAGTCGCTAGTATGCACCCGGTGTGGGTGAAAACTCCCACAACAGTTCCAGCTTTTCCCCATACGCAGGGCTGAAATTTCAGCTATGGGTAACTTAAACCACAGATTTCCGGGCTATCAGAAAGGGCAGGGTTAGGCCAATGTGAGCAAAATCTTGTGTCTATTTTTGATGCGATCCACAGATAGGCTTGCCGAATTTACCTATATTAGTTTCGTACCGGTTGGTCCGAGAATCAATCTGGCGCACAATTTTCTAAATTATTAAAACAAATATTTAAATTTACATTATTACCCTAAAAATGCACGTAACTCACCGCAGCAGAAGAGAAGTGTACTTACAAACCACCGTAATATAAGAAACATTCCGTTCTGCACGGTACCAAAAAAAAAAACAAAACAAATGTGCGATGTCAATTTTCGGTGAAAAAAAAAAGTCTTTAACATTGCGAAAATGTATGCCATACACACCATTTGGGTTTTGTTAAAAACCAATGTTTTGTGGATTCAGTTGGATCATAATATAATATGCTAGTGTAGGAAAATGGCACCGATGTACTACAAGGAAAAGCTTGAATTGCGCTAGTTTGCGTCGCTATACACGTCGATCAAGCCAATATGCCTTACAAAAAGACTAAACGAAAAAAGAAAAACACATGAAGCATCTTCTTCACAATGTTTAAGAAATGTTGCCTTAAATTAGATCGGGTACATATGTATATGCGCCTTCGAGTAGGTAGAGCTGTGAGATTTTACTGTCCGCATAGCTGTTAGCCTTCAGCGATGATTGAATGTGGAAGAGCAAAACTCGTTATGATTATTACATAAAAGCAGGGACGCATCATCTTCCAAAAATGGCCATAATAGTAGAGTAGATGTTTCAATCTCTTCAACGATTACACTAGTTTTCCTCATCGCAGTATTACTTAAGTTTATATCTAATTGTTACAGTTTTGTTTTGTTTTATTCTACATTCGGATAAATTGATTCATTTTGTTTTTTTGCTGCTTGATGCTTACTCTATAAACTACCTGTTGTCATTTTCGCTTAATGATTGTTTATCAATAGTTTCGTTTCAATAGTTTTGCGAAGTTATGCCATCTATCATAATACGAACTATGTATATAAATAATTTAAATGCCTTAAACAAAATATTACCTTCCACTACTATATGTATAAAAAAACACGGTAATATATATATTACCAAGTTACCTAAGTGCAAACTGGGCGAAGCGAAGAAATTCGTAAAATTCTTTGTGATCTGGAATGTGATTGTACAAACATTGTAATTCTCTAATTCTTTGTTTTGCGGTGTTCATTCCATAATAGATGTTGTTTTTTCAAAATAATTGTATGCCGGGGTTTCCATCTACGTTTCCGAAAATTTGTGCTTTCAACAAGCTTTAGTAATGACCTGCGCATCATGGAAACACAGTTTCCGGTTGCATTATGATGGGTAGTATTGTTTCAAAATGTTGCAAAGTAACAACTTTTTATACTGATCATTCTATAATTTCTTTTAACAAGTTTCTGGGACGAAATTCATGACCACTTTTGTCCAGCTTTTGAAATCGAAAACAAAAAGAAAAAAAGTAGAGAATAGAAATAGACTTGAATGGTCGGTTTTCATTTTTAAATTTCTTGTTTATGTCATATTAATTATCGAACTATTCTTACGTTATGATTACCATTTTTTAACGAGTTGCACTTGAGTTAAAGTGCCTTAAATATTCTATAAAAGATGTTTTTTTGTAAAGTTGCATACGTTTCTACTGTTTCAAATGTATATTGTATGCTTCATTATGCTCTATGCCCACATACAGTATGTCCTACTGCGCATAAATGGGAAAGGACACAGCATTGGTTTCATTGGTGAGCTATGAAAAAATAATTTTCACGCAATCTCACATAGGACAAACCTAAACAAACAGTTGCACCATATGCGAACTGGTGCGCTCTTGCATTGTCAACCAAGCTGCCAAATGTAAAGCTAAGGTTGTTACACCAAAGAGTTGCCAAGGTTCCTATGAAGGTTGAATATGAATTTGTAACGTTATTAAATCAGTATTCAATATTCAGTGTTTTATTTCTATCCAGAGCAATTATATAACAAGTCACACAACGAATAAACATCCAATACTGTGAAAAATAGACAAAAACACGCGAATTAGTTCCTTGAATAACTGTTTCGCTAACATGCTTGTTCCGTGTAAACGAAGCTTCATACACGCACCGGTGTTGGCATGTCAAAACTTTGAGTCAAACATCGGGGGCAACAATCATCTGCACAAACCAAAACATGGCTAATTTAATACAGCGAACATGTGAGTTTTTGTTTCTAAAACCGTACGTACTGCAACGCTTCGATATTCGTTGCGGCCACAAGCTTCGTGGTAAAGCGCCTGGTATTGCCAAAACGCTAGCCGAACGGTTACAAGGTAATTCCATTGTTCCAGCCTGCTCTCATGCACTCTTTCAAAATGTTTCGTAACTCCCCCAATGTTTTGTATTTTGCAGCAGAAAAACTACAGGATCCGGAAATTACCCGGCCGGTAAACATTGGCTTTCCTTACATAAAACCATCCCGTTCGTCACAATTAACGGAGCGTCTTGCACACTTAAAATCGCAAAGAAACAATGCTACGTTGGAGCGACTGTCACGGGAGCGGAAATGTAAGCAAAGAATATAAAACCAATTGGTTTCCTTTACTTAATCGGTTTTTTTCTTACAGTGGAAGTTGATCTCGAACAGGTGCGCAGTGATTGGTTAAAAACCAGTGGTCCCTTCCACGTGAAACGCGTCGCAGAGCATTACGGTGTGTACGAGCATCTGTTCGGGAGATTTGCCTATTTTGTACCGCGCGTTGAGCTTAACATACACTACGAGGTGGGAGATTTGTTACATCCCGTCCGGTATGGAAATATTCTGAAGCCAAGCGATACACAAACGGCACCCAATGTCCAGTTTGACGGAAACTTTTTGTTTGCCGGCGACAGTGCCGGTGAGCAGCAACAGGAAAGTTTGTGGTGCCTGCTGCTGACCAATCCCGATGGGCATTTTGAGGACAGTGAAAAAGAATACTGCCACTGGTTTGTGTAAGTATTGGCATTACTTGGTTATAAGGATTATGGCAATAAGTTCGACACATCAAACCTTCTTTTACACAATGTAATTTTATTTAATGTGCCTGTTTTTGTTTACAGAGGAAACATCCCCAATGGGAACATCTCGAAGGGTGAGGAGTTGATATCATACCTTCAACCATTCCCACCGAAGGGCACCGGTTATCATCGGCATATTTTCGTGCTATACAAACAGAATGCTCGCATCGATTTCTCGCAGTACCGCCGAACGGATGCCTTCGATCTACCCGGACGCACGTTCCGCACACTCGATTTCTACCGTCAGCATCAGGAGACCATCACACCAGCGGGTTTGGCATTCTTTCAATCGGACTGGGACACCAGTTTAACCGCTTTCTATCACGAAAAGCTCCAGCTGCAGCATCCCGTGTTTGAGTACGATTTTCCTGCACCTTACGTTAGAGACCAGGAATGGTTTCCATTGCGCAAACCGTTCAATCTGTACATGGACAAGTATCGCGATCCGGCCCAGATTCGGAAAGAATATCTGGAACGGAAGCTTGCCAAAACGCATCCATTCGATGGACCGGAACGTCCGTTACGCTTCCCCAATGCGCACGCAGTGAAAGATGTGCCGTCGTGGCTGCGTACGGAAATTAAAAAGGATCGTCTTGGGTGGGGCAGGATAAACGATATCTAAAACAATGGTCGTTCAATTTGAACCAGAGTTCAAATAAACTTACGCATTAGAGTACATTTAAAACATAATCTTTTTTTATTACGTTTCAATTTGTGCTATTCATTGGTAGGGCGTTGACAGTAGCAGAACAGGATCTTCCAACGGCAACCCCGGATATCGAATCTAATCCGGACCGTCTCCCCGAACGTCGGTCTGACTACGGGTACAATTAAGTCAAGGAAGCCAGACATGGCAGACTAAAACCTCTTGACGTTGTAGAGCTAAAGGAAAAGAAATTCATTGATAGGTAACTGTGTGAAATGTAAGATATTTTTATTCGCGACGAAAAGTCATCATCATCCTAGCGATTAAGGGAGGAGTAAATCATTGTGTTTTTCGCTTTAGCAATGCTTTATTTTCTCTTAAAATGTTCCTACTGTTATTAAAAGATGTTGCACTTCGCTCGACAAAATACTTAAGCTTGGGGCACGACAATCCTGTGCATCTGATTGTTGTGATAGTTTCACACGTACGACTGAAGATATTTAGCAGAATGCAGTTGCATCGTGCCTGATAATTGTTTGTCTCCGGCGCACGTTTCGAAAGAGGAACAGGTGTTCCAGTACAGGAAATAAATTGTATCCTAATATTTGCAACACCTTTAGTGAAAAGATTGCTTTTAAAAACATTAAAACTTTTCTATCGGGTTGCATTTTTTTTTTCATAACGTTAGTTTACTACGCCATCAGGTCTTTTGAGATTAGGTTATTCATCACTGTAAACCAAAATTAATCTGAAGTATTTAAGCAAGCGAAACCTTATCCAATTTGATAAGACATCTGCATACAACACGGAAAGCCGCAATCAAGGTTAGCATTTAAAAATGAACTTTCTTTCTCTGATAGTTTTACATCCTCGAGTGGTCTCAGCTGGTCATTTTTCGTCAGCTTCCTTGACTAGTGCAGTATACAAAACCCTGTAACACACCAACATTGTACCCCTGGC
Source organism: Anopheles maculatus (assembly GCA_002091835.1). Classification (NCBI taxonomy): domain Eukaryota; kingdom Metazoa; phylum Arthropoda; class Insecta; order Diptera; family Culicidae; genus Anopheles; species Anopheles maculatus. The sequence goes on along the minus strand of LULA01013783.1, from coordinate 30,325 downwards.
TGAATAGCCAGTCCTGCGCATGGGATGACAGAATTCGACATCCGTTCCTGTTTAGTGTAAATTGTAACAAAATTTACCGGCATAATCCGAGCAAGGTCTAGCCATAGTTAAGCCGGAAACGGGAAGGGTAAATATGAAGTTAGCAAAAAGTGGCATTTCGGTTTAAACAAGCGTATTGTCATCACTCTTGCGACCTCTTTTGAAAAGCACCCAACCATTCGACAATGGGTTTTTGGAAAGTTGTCGCAAATTTAATGATCTTCCTTCGCCCATATTCGGAAGCTGTCATGATCGCATTGAACGCTTAGCCACCCAAGGCCTACCAGAGGAGCACGGCTAGATGCGTGAGCTGTTGGTAGTGCGATGCGGCCGCGTATGTTGTTGTTTTTGGTCGGCTGTACGCGGTTTGCATGGTTTGGAGCGTAACAGGCGCGACATAAAAGGGCATAAACATGCCTCTCGGTGGTCGGAGAGACATGGCGCTACAGGGTCATCGGAGTCGGAGACAGCAGACTTCTGGCATAGCTGCACGAAGGCTTTCCATGTGTTGGCCCCGTGTGTACAGAAGATCCTGTTTGTTTAGGGGAAACATAGCGCAGGATTTTAAGTGCATAATTTAGACTAAACCAACAATTTGACATGATGATCTACCCGACAGTAAAAAAAGATAATCATCCGGTAGAAGGTAGATGATCCAGCTACTCGCGCGTAAAGCCTCACTTAAAATGTAAACGCTATCGGATTTTCCTATCTGCGTTTCTTATCATATGTCATGGTTCTACCTTGACTACACCGTCCTAATCCTGCCATCACGTAGTACTAGAGGTTTGTAGCCTTTCTGTCATTTGCGTGGCACAATGACATCTTTTAAGCAAAGGCTTTGTACCGCAGGATTTTCTCCTTGCCATAGACAAGTTATTATTGTGAGAAACTAGTGAAATTGCATGCCAAAAAGATATTGATTCTAGAAAACTTCATCAAATGCTGAATCCGGTTCAAGTCCATTTGATTTTTACGCTAACAACACATCTTGCCTATCCTAGCCGGACAAGGCGAATGTATCAGTATGTGCAATGTATTGTACATTTCGGGAGGTGCTGGAGTCTACTGGATCGCAGGAGTTTGTGAAACTTGATCAATCTTGAGCTGAAATTATGTAACACCACAAACATACTTACGAATGCTGTATCTATTCTCTCGGGGCGATCCGATACCACAGGTGGAATCGGCACCGGTCTTCATACGACATGACCGGAGTTTTAATTATTGCTAATCTGGGAAGTGATAAATGATAGACCGAAAACTCTCTAGGATGGCTAAAAAGAAGTTGCCTATCCTCATGTTATAATGTTTTTTAAAGTGGATAACTGTGATCAATCCGTAAACGAACTTAACAAAAGAAGTAATGATTTTTGGTGTAGTTCGTTCTTATTTAAGGCCTACTGTACAATTCTCTTTAGAGTGCGCTTTGCTATCTGTTATCTCTAACACCTGTTCAGCACTTACTCCTAACTGGATTGTTATCGCAATATCCAGCTCTAGTTCTGCTGCGACGCAAATGATTGCTGATGTATGCGTTAGGCCGTCTCCGTGTAAGAAAATAAAACAGATCACCTAATAATCGTTCGGCTGTGAGCTTGCAAGTAACCGAATGCGTTTCTACTGTAGTAAAAGCCTCCCTCCCCATCCCCGCCCCTGTGCCATACACCAAAACGTTGAAAAGTGCAGTAATTAACAATCTGTTGAAGAGAAAATTACCACCACAGTTGCAGCCGTATACGAAAATAGAGAGATTTCAGTTTGAAAGCACCTAGTTATCGGCCCAATAAAACATTCAGCTTCCACTCGAATTTAGGCCAGAAGGGCCCGCCGGTTTGCTGGCTGTTGCTACCCTTTTCGCAGGAGCAGTAAGGTGCTGCACAGGTTGAGTTAATTTCTTCAAAATAAATATTAATTTATTTACCTACCGTTCAATCCTTATGGTAGGGCGAACGCTCTAATTAGGTTTCCGAGCTACGGTTGAATTGCTATCGAGAGTCGTCCGGCCGGTTGGCGTGCGAGCGTTTTACCGGCAATACAGAGTTGGTGTGCTGCGAGTACCAACCACTGGATGATGCAGTGCTTTCACTGCCCTCATCCCTCTTTCATTTTCTGCGCCACACGCTACAGCTAACCTCGCTTTTGGGAGATCTTCTTCCTCTCGCGCTGCAGTTATTTTCCTGTTAGTGGTATGCTCCACTAATTAGGAGACCACAGAAAAGATGGTCTTTCGACCATGTTTGTCTATCCGTGAGGGCTGGTCTGTTCCCTCGGTATGATTGTTAATTTATTTGCTCTTCTTGCTTACCTTTTTTTGCTGTTTGCCGCGAACTTACACGTCGAGCGCTGGTCGACAGAGATCGTAAGAGATCCGATCTTGCTCACTCTTGTCTGATGTGTTCGGTCGGTCCCAGTGACGCTGGCAAATGGCAACAGTCACCGCGTCATAAGATAAGGTTATATTACTGCAGATATGCGCCACAGTTACAGATTGTTCCACCGGCTATCGCCAGCAATAGATGATCAAACGTGAACGTAAATCCTAGTACAACAACACGCCGAATCTCTCGAACGGTGGTAACGCGTGTGATGGCCTAATCAGATTGATTGGAGTGCTAAATCTCAAAACTCAAATTTCGATACAGCCGCCGAAGCGCCTTCAATATTTAATCACACATCGCTACACCTTGCGGGCAGATACGTATCTCCGCTACCAAACAGTACATGCAACGGAAAAAAAATGATAATAATAAATCCAGCTTCAATGCCATTGACCTGCACCTCCGGTAACACACACACACACACACGCACACACCTCGCGCTCACTTCGCCGATTCCCCTCCAGATTAACTCTTTTGTGATTCCCTATGAGAAAAAGAAAGAAGCGTTTGCTGAGCTATATACAATCCACCGAGCTTTATGCACCTAAACTTAACGTGATGTTTTCAACTTCGGTCTTTCCGCCAGTGTGCTGCTTCTACCCAAAAGTTCGGTCAAAGCAACAACGATCGTGCAGAGTCTGCGTACGTGGTCTACATTCCTCACTGCCGTTCGAAAGATCTCCCGTTAGAACGCAGAGACTTCGATCGTCGATCGCCTTCACCGGCCCTCGTGAATGTACGCGGATAGATTGGAAAGTATTGAAGCTGTAGAAGAGGAGACCTGCGCCGCTCTATGGAAATATCTCTAAATGAAAATGAGAACATCGATCGGTATTTTTGCAGTTATACCCCGCAGCGCGTTCCCTTCTCCATCCGTCATGCGCTGCATTCAGTCGGGTGGCTCGAATCTGATGTTTAACCGCACCGTTGCAGGTGGTGTGCCGGCAAAATTTGGATAAACGAAAAATTGACTGCTAGATAACAAGAGTACATTGCGGGTAAGATTGACCAATTGGCATTGGCTCCAGATATCCGGCCCAACAGTCGGCTATTGCTGGTGGTGGTTTGCAACACCACCGAATGACGTCACAGACAGGTCTTAGCGAACCGAATTCCTGTCGAGTGGTGGCATCGGGTCCACTTCAGCACCGCATGCATTATAAACAACTTAACATTCCACAACAACCGCGTACGGGGTGCGCCCAGTGATAATAACTCCTCGTGTCATTAGATTTCAGTCATCATAATTGCGCAAATTCCTCCAGTTCCGATACTGTCACCTTAAGATACACAATCGCCAATGTGGGCACAGTACACTCCATTTATCAGCGGAACTTGTTATCAGCGGTCTGGATTGTTTTATCAATCGGGTTTCTGTAAACCTGTCAGCCCGACAAAAATCACGTTTATAGACTAATGATCAAGCGATTTGGGCAACTTTCAGACACGCTTCCATGCGTTGGAATGAAATGTTAAAGCAAAACCCACTAAAACTTGCCGCTTATTTAGGAACGCTGTTCGCTGCGCTATCTTCCGGGCTCAGCGTTGACATTGAAGGCACGAACAGATATGGAGGGTAATTTGATACCTCCGTGACTTTTTTAATTTCCCACGCGATAACTGTATATAGCTGAAATGCCCAACCCAGCGAGCTAGCCCAGTGGTAGAGGAGTATTGCAAAAATGCGAGTATTAAACTGGAGAAAGGAAAACAAAAAATGGAGAGTTAACAAAAACTCAAAAAATCTATTTACAAGTTGGCGCATCTTTCGTATTTTGCTCCAAATCCGAAGAAATGATCTTGGACATTGTTGGTCTCAGTGATTGTCGACCTCACAATAAAAACACATGCGTTCTGGATTGGAATTGTGCTTACGTTGTATTTACAGTATTGATTAGAAGTTGATCCCAGCATTAAGCAATTCATCAATTCTCGAAGGTCCTCTCATACATTGTCCATCACTTGTGAAATACTTACTGCGAGTATTAAACTGGAGAAAGGAAAACAAAAAATGGAGAGTTAACAAAAACTCAAAAAATCTATTTACAAGTTGGCGCATCTTTCGTATTTTACTCCAAATCCGAAGAAATGATCTTGGACATTGTTGGTCTCAGTGATTGTCGATCTCGCAATAAAAACACATGCGTTCTGGATTGGAATTGTGCTTACGTTGTATTTACAGTATTGATTAGAAGTTGATCCCAGCATTAAGCAATTCACCAATTCACGAAGGTCCTCTCATACATTGTCCATCACTTGTGCAATACTTACCAGCAGCCCAATACGATTGTACAGCGTCAACTTGCCATGAGTTCGCCTCTCGTTTTTAACGGTACGCCTTTCGAAAATAGAGAAAAACCGTTCCGTTCCCGTTAGTTCGATAGCTTTTCTTCACGGCAGGCAGAAAAATGGAAATCATTCCTAGCGTCTGCCTTTCTCGTGTCCAGATTTCCGGTGGAAAATCGCCAACCTACGTCATCGCAGCTAACCGTAACTACCTTTAAACGTCCCACCTGCTATCAGATGATAGCACCAGGGTCCAACAAAAGGGTAGACACACTGCCAACTGCCCCAGTAGAACCACCGGATATACGCCCACGCATCAACGCGTGCCGTGCGTTTCGATCATTCGGACTACAGCTTGCGAGCTTGCTGTTGCGTGCGTTACGTGCGAGGAGCGTGAGGTGAGCGCACTTATGACCAAATCCGGTGGACTTTACGACGCAACAGCAGAAAGTCTGTAGACGGGGACCGCCTTTAAGACTCTGCCTTCCTGGTGTCCAGATGACAAATAGTGTGCGGATAAAGCATAGGTTAGCTCACCCGGCTAACGCGCGTCTTTAGCCGTCTTGGTGCGTCTACAGCTTTAAGGCAACATTCCCCAACATTTGCTGGAACTTTTGCTAGGCTGCTGGCTGGTGCGTCAGACATTGCGTACTGTCTGCGTACACAGCATTAGAAACGTACGTGTGTTGGAAAAGGCTTACAAACGCTTTTTTCTCTCTCTCTCTCTCTCTCGGTTTTGTTTTGGTTGTTTCCCATAATCGTCGGAATACCCCCAATACGTTGGGCTTTATGTATCTTCTCGGAGTGTGGATCAAGGGTGGTCGGATGTTGTTTTCTTGCTCGTTTTTTGTTTTTGTTTTTCACTTGCAAATACGATCCGAGCGGCTGGGCGCCGTGCGAGCGACTTCGCCTACGCCACGCGCGTGTGCGCCATGGTATCGGCTCCGGTGCGCAAAACGTGTAACGCCTGTTCGTGATGGATCCGGCATGCAACCTTCCGTGCATGGCCACCTTCGCATCGGCCTTCGGGAACATCTACAGCGGCAAGCGTCGAGGCGTAGCATCAAGAACGATGAATGGAACCCGACCGCGAGAGTCCTACACGTCCCACGTTTGGACGTCAGCCGATCGGGCAACCACTAACGCTACCACCACACACAGCCTACCGCTTAATGAAGAGAGCTAGAGGCCTGCAAAGCGGTGCGTTTAAAAGCGCCATGAAGTAAGTGAAATGTTGCAGTACGGGAGAGCTGAAACAGCAAAAAACTGCACAACTACTTCATATCACGCCACGACATGTGTCATTGAGCTTGTCTTATGTTTTCTCTTTTGTTGTAAGTTTTTAAAGTTTCCGTTTGTCAGTTTAAATGTTTAAATCTAATCAACACATGTCACATCTTTTGTCCCCTAAATAATATTTGTCAAGCGTTGGCCCACAGCAACAGATAATTCTACAATCACCAGCAAATATTACGGTACGATGTTAGACCTTTCTGCGTAAGCGTGTAACGATTTTCCTTTGCGCAAACAGTTTCGCACGCACTGCCCAAGCGTTTTCCTCGTTTTCCTTCGGTTCGCTGCAGTAACGGCAAGAGTAGAAGCTATCGCGCAGCTCGCACGGAGAGATAGTTTTATTAACATTGAATGCCCGCCGTTGCTGGTGCGAGTGCGAAGCCGTCTGGTGTTAAGTGTTGCGAGGCAGGTTTTGCGTGTCCGTCAATGTCAAGTGTACCCTAACTGAAACAAGGCTAGCACTATCTTCGCGCCATGTTTCTTTTTGCCGTTTTGTTGTTTAGCAACGGTCTTGTAGCCTTGCCTGCATCAAACATTTACAGCGCATAGGTTAGCCTGTTTTATTCGGGAAGTATGAGCAAAAACTGTTTTGGGTTCGGGTTCGTCAGATAAAGCGCTCTAAGTTATCGAGGCAGGCAACAGATGTTACATGATTGGTTTCAACACGGTCTATCGATGATGAACAAGTGTGAAGATATTATCGTAATTGGTAACTGTGTATATTAACTTATCTTATCAACCTAAATTGCTCTTTTGTAACTTCCATATGCGCTACAGTAATGCGTTTATGGATGCTAATAAATTGCACAGCTTTTGCCCCTTAAACTCTAGCAGCGCATCAATGAACAGCAAACCGCATCAGAATGGGTCAGAAGATAACGGCCACGCTTTATCGCACCCTGCACCCATGGCTGTTGCACACATAAAATACGCACACACACACACACATACACGCAGACCCCGGGTGATCTTGACCTGTTTAACATACTGTGAGACTGGCAGTACCCACGAACGAAAATAAGGAAACAGCAAACCCCTCGAACAAAACCGATCGATTCGCTTGCATCATCATGTGCACACCAGTACCAACGACCCTGGGGATGCATTCGCTAGTGAAGGAAGCGGACGAGAACACGGGAGAGGGTGAAGTAGGTCCAAGGTAACACGGAGAGAGATCCACTTACTGTGACTGTCGCCTGCCTGTCTGTCTATCCGGGCGACTGCTTCTAGACTCGACCGAACGGATGTGTGCGCGAGCTCGAGCGCTCGTTGATAACCTTATTTAGCCCTCTCCTTGTATGCGTGCACACCCAAAATACCCAGATCCTCTTGCGATCTCGTTCGATTTGCTCAATATCCAGTTGTCCTGACATCGGTCAGCTGCTTTATAAGATATGAGGTATCCTTTCCAAATGCCGAATATTGTGCAGGCTCTAGACGACGTAAGTTACCTAATGTAGACAACCAAATCGATCATATATATCGATGTATATCAAGCGAGAAGATCTACAATACAGTCAAGCGTCAGGAACCCAAAATTCTTTATTGACGAAAATTATGGCATGTATCACTTGTGTTTTCGCCAAAGTTCATGAAGCTCTAGCCGTTGATTCAGATTGATTTCGAATATCATATCAAAAACATACCGCCATGATTGGAAATATTTACAAATTTGCCGAAGGACACCCCATGGTAACGATGGACAACATTGTAAGATTGATAGCTGGCCTAGATTTCTCGCACGCCGCGCTCAGAGTACGCGTACTTCCGTATTTCTTCTACCCTTAAACTCCGCTTGACCCCGAATTGATCTGATCGGCAGACATGGTGCTGTTAGTGTGCGTTGATACTACAAACGTACCCCTACAATTGTTCTCTCTTCAATGGATCGACGACTGGCTGCCATGGCTGCCGGGCAGGATGATCTCTCACTCTCTCCGCCTGTTCGAGCACTAGCTCGCCGACAGCGCATAGAGATGACTAAATATGGCGCAGCAGTAGCAGCGACAACTTGTTACGCGATCCATACTTATCCGGTCCGCCGCAGCACACCTAGAAACGAATTTATTTCGCCTTATATGATCACACTTACACCCTTGCAGTGCCAAGATGTGTATGCTGGACCTGCTGGGTAGTTCGGGGTTTTGTTTTTGCCGCACAGCCCATCTTACGATCATCTCGCCCAACGAGAGCAACGCCGTTTTCGGTCAACGCAATGACGAAGGTTAACCACCTCCGGAGAGTTTTCGGGCACTAGGCCACGCGGCATCCAGCACCAGCGCGTGCGCCTACGAATGCGAAGCTTTCCCTCTTGTTTCGCGCCTTGTCAAGCATATTCCCAAAAAGTCTGGCGCAAAAGCGGCTCCGATCACGCAATTCCTGAGGATGATCGAACGAAACACCATTTGCGGACACAGTGAGCCCAACCTTCAGCGTGCAGCCAAGAATGGATCGCGAAAATTAGCTCCATAGTTGACCTTCCTTATCTGACCGTGTTGTTGGTGTGTCGGGTTGTGTGTGTGTGTGTGTGTTTTTTACATTCGTTTTCGTTTCATACTTATCATGTGCGTCCACATGAAACCGAAATAGCAAACGTAGGAGCCCAACCTTCAGCGTGCAGCCAAGAATGGATCGCGAAAATTAGCTCCATAGTTGACCTTCCTTATCTGACCGTGTTGTTGGTGTCGGGTTGTGTGTGTTTTTTACATTCGTTTTCGTTTCATACTTATCATGTGCGTCCACATGAAACCGAAATAGCAAACGTAGCAACAACCATTTAAGGAATTGTCGTACAGCTTCTTCTTCTTCCTTTTTCATAGTTGACTCCACAACTAGTCCGTTGCCTACTGCTTTCTGTGACTAATTTGGTGTCCATAGCCGGATAATCAATGCTATTTACGGGGGTTCGCTCAGATTGCGATTTGAACCCAGGATGGGCTTATGGTTATGTACCGATGGGCTATTTTTTGTAAGCTGATTGACCTATACGTAAGATAAGATATATCACTATCTTAGTTGTAGATACCATACGTGTGTGAGGTACGTTAGGATTGCCTGCCACATTGGTGGAAGCAATAATGGGTTTGCTGGAGAAAACTTTAGTCGTCTAGGTACGCTTGTCTGAAGTAGGTTGTATTGCATACAAAAACAAACTAAAAATCCGTACAATACAAATCAGTGAACTAAGTTAGGCTAGCGATGATTCATACAAAATCTTGGAAACCGTAAAACGGTTGTAATAGTTGCTATTGAACCACCTTCTGCCATTCAAAGTGATTCCATATGAATCATCATCAAATTTGTTCTGGTCGTATACGACAAAATCGTATACGACCGAGCAATGACACCAGCCTAAGTTAGGCTAGCGATGATTCATACAAAATCTTGGAAACCGTAAAACGGTTGTAATAGTTGCTATTGAACCACCTTCTGTCATTCAAAGTGATTCCATATGAATCATTAAACACACGCAACAAGAAATCAATGAAATATGGAATCACTTACATTATGCTTGTCCCTTTTGTCAATAGAAAACTCAGCCTGCAAAAAAAAATGGCGAGAAATTGGGCACGGTTTATGGGTCTAAGGCGAAATCCACCAGCCGCAACAACTCAATGCACATCGAGGCCACAAGATTCATAAACAACTAAATAACAAATTATTACAAACAATAAATTTCCGATCTCAGCTTCTATAGCTCTCTGGTCAGTAAAACAGTTAGCACCGACAGTTAACACCACAAAGAAGTTACAGTTCTACAGGCAATATCCGAATGAAACACGACGGAAGAAATGTATTATCTATGTTGCGAGTGCTGTTTTTTTAAACGCTACTCTCACTCTTTTATCGAAAGTCTGTGCGCCATTTTTTTGCAATGGTCCCCATCACGCAGGCTAGCAATAGCACTTCAGCAAAAATACGAGCGAAATCACGTACTGTCAGCATTGGCGCTGGCTCATTACAATGGAATGGAGCTATTAAATCTCTAGAGGCTTGAGCTAAAGGCACGGTCGATACCATCTACGTGTGAAGCACCACGCTATATTTGATGCATGCTTTATTTCAATCACTGTTACAGTAACCAAACAGTCCAGAGCGTTTGTCGAACACAAAAAAAAACCATTGCAGTTAGGTGCGGATTTTACAACGCATAAAAAGAAGCTTGCAATATACTATGATAGGATGTGGGTATTATAAAGACAAGGCTAAGCTTTAAAATATTCATCAGGCTCTCTCACTGAAACCCGCGAAAGCTGACAGTCAGTATTAAATTGCAAATATCATGGGTTATTTCGTTGTTGTTGAGGTATCGTTCGTCCAGATAAGAAACCATTGCGAAGAAAGTTCACCGAGCAATTCCGCAAGTCTGCGAATTCGGAATTCTAAGCGAGAATCGGACGTTCTACAAAGTCCCAGACCATCTCCAGGACAAGCGTACCATAATGAGGTTAGTTAGTTTGGCAGCGTCAGTGCCGATGATGGAAAGAATTTGCGGTAGGGCGGTAGTTTACCAACTGTCTGGAATTCTGGAGATGGTGGCTCAAGTCTAGTCTTGCGTGATATTTTTAGTCTGGACGTTCTTGTCTCTTTCTCTCTCTCTCTCGACCTCCCTAAAATACAGCATCAAGATTTTTTTATCGCTAAAACATAAGTCTTAGTAAATGCTATCCAGAAGAGACTTGGAAATTTTTACAATCCAAAGCGAACTCCAATAGCGCAAGAAAACAGAAACTCCGCCAGAAGAGAAACGTACGCTACCGACGAGATTTCCAAGGCAATGTTGCCTGCTGCTGATGTGCACAATTGTCGTAGGTCAATGAATCCGAACAACACACCCTTGCACACTTTTCCTTTATCGGTTGCAGCGCGACTGTGTACGGTTTTTGTCCCACTTGTGGGGTGTGGCTATTTGCGCAGTTATCTTGCGTACGGTGATGCTGCTGATATGTTAGCCGTTACACAAAATGTGTTTGTGCAGTTGGGCAAATAGTGAAAATGGTTCTATTCTACAATGTCGCCAGCGTATCTTAGCTTGGCTGGAAGATGGAAAGATATTATAAACTTCTGATATTGTACTCCATCTGGGGCACGCGTTTCCATTAGACCAAAAGTCATTGGAACATGTAAAACACACACACACACACATGCATACTGTCTGTCATTTGGTCATCGGTCCGTAGGCAGTGCAGCATGCGTAGGGTCAATATTAATAATTAAGCCAAAAGTAGCCATCGTTTGAAGGCGATTGCATTTCAAAGCCGGTCGTCCGAGTGGCAAAGTATGGCAATGTTTCCTTTTTTGGTTATTGATTGTGCGAGCGTCTGAATGATATAAAAAGGGCTTGAGCGAGAGTTGAGGAGCTCGTTGCGAATGATGGCGACGACCAGCCATGGAACAGTTTAACGCACCAGACAAGATGCCCGATTTGTTTTTCCAGTGCGAGACATGAATGGACCTATACGTCACTGCTGGACCACTGGCGTTTCGCTAGTCAGTAGTAGCTAGACTTTTTGATGTATATGTTGGTATTAATGTTTTTAATTGGTGTACGCTGCGGATATATGTTCTTCCCCAATAATGTTCTTATTCAAGTGTATTGAACTCACTGATCGTTAGCAACTCCAAACTTTCAAACAAGACCAATCCATTTGAACGGAAATCAAACTAAAAGAAGCAACACCAAAGATAGGGGCAACAACAACACGCACAAGAAATACAAAACGTACGGCAAGCCAACAAAATTGCCACAATAGTTCGTCCAAAACGAAAAGAAGTAGTAATAAAACCAAAATCATTTCCATATATGGCAAAGAACGCGCGTGCTCTGCACTCGCACACCATAACAGTCGTGAAGCCGGCAAGCCGTACCATCGAAAGACGAAGCATAAGTCTACACGTATACACAAACACCCCCATACATACATCCACACACACACACTTTCTCTCTCTTTTCCAGTGCTTCTTTACTCGCCCCACACGAGACCCGGTTTCTGCGAGCTTCTGTCTGTCCCGGTTCGTTGGCTTTGGCTTGCTTGCTGCGGTTTTCCTTTTACCAGCAGTTAACTTCAGCGTCCAATTGGATCAACTTCACTGCCGAACAACACATGTACGGTTTCATGGTGTAGAACCAAAGTTGGAATGGTACGTGTACGAGTCAACATCCCTGGGAGCAATTGGTGAAAATTGTATTCAAAACACAGACGATCCTGCCGGCATTGGGACGGAATCGATGTATTGGTGTGGTGTGTTGATACTTGCGCACCCCAAAACCCGAAGCTACAGCCCATCCGGTTGTGTTGATACATTGCCTACACCTTTGGGTACGTGCCACGAGCGTTTTGCAGACAAGGGCGCATGTGCATTATTCATCGGTATCTGTCGCATAGGCACTCCTATGTTACCCATGCGAAAAGCTTTAAGAGCAGGTATACAACCGGTGGGAAATCGCTACGAGCCACAAGACACACTTGCAAATTTCTTGCGAGCAAAAGTCATTTTCTTCAACAGCCAAGGGTGCTGCCAAGGGAACGTAGTGTCGTTAACCCCTTTTTCATGGCTCATCACAAAATGAATGCTTGTGAACCGTGCACACGAAGAAGGTATCAGTCCTATTTATTTGAGACAGACACATTCATTTCTGTGAGAATTTCTGTCTCTGTAAGCTGCAACAGACAGTAGGTAACAACGATCAAACTCGTACTTAAATTGGACGCAAAACTTAAAAGTTTAGTTGCGTTATCTTCAAACTCTTAATAGGATTAAAAACAGAACATTAATTCTACACGCTCACATTAACGTTGCACCTTACGCGGGACCACCGGCTTTCTCAAACGTGACCTTCACGTGCTGCATTTGCTCACATTCAGACACTCCGGTGGTTTCACTCTCCGTGACTCGGTCGGGCATTCTCTGCTGCTCTCGCGGCACTAGCTCTGCCGGTCTGGCTGCGTGCATGGTTCCGAGTGAACGGCGGCGCCCATAGCCAGCCGTTTGGAATCATCCGGCGATGCCCATATATGGTGAAGGTCTTCACCGCTTCGGTTCGCGGTGGACTGAACAACTGCTCGCAGCAAGCATCACACTTCAACCCATCACCATCACTATCAAACCAGCCATCAAAACTCAACCACGAGTGCCACGCATCTGACCCGCTTCCCACCATGCCGCACCCTGTTTGCCGTATCTATTGTTTTTTTTTTGCGCACTGGAGTACGTCGCACCCAACCTACGCCAAACCTAGCGTGCGCTGCAGGGTCGAATACAATGAATTGTAAAGCTCTAATCAAGCAGGACAGCATTACCATTCTGGGTGGAAACGTACGGCGAGTTCTGCCCAAACTTCCGGCGTTCTCCCTCTTCATGTGTGTCAACCCGTTTTGCCAAACAGAGGGCGAATTGGGATTCTTTTCAACATCTACACCCAGATTCCAGTAACTGCGCTCTGATTGCTGCTAGAAATGTGTCGCGCACGAAGAGCACCATGTTGTTCCGACAGATTGTCGGGGGTTTTTTTTTTGTTTGTTTGTTTGAACATCCGATAAAAGGCACACAAGCGTACGGGGCCTTAACGTGGGGCGTTGGTACTGGAGGTCAAATGTTAATCGATGGCAGCTCAATCGAAACCGAGGTAGAAAGGGATAGTAGCCGATTCCGGAACAACAGCATAGTCAATACGCTGTAGAAATTGATTTCCAATGAGGCCCAACCCTGTGATAGGTGGAAACATAAAATCACCGGAAAGATGATCACCATCGCTCTGGGAACTCCTACACCAACTACACAACGTTAGTATTGTACATCCGTTGACCATCTGAAGGATCCCTGTTTTCTGTGAACTTATATCCTCCAGAGATAGTTAGACTGGATGCTAATGAATGTAGAGGCTGCTTCAAAAACTGGAAAGAAAATTTAAAAAAAAACAGAATTTCTTGATCAGCGACTAAAAGTTTGCAAAAGTTTATTTTTTCTGGATTGTTCCATTTTCTTGCTCGGTGCTTACGAGCTGGTTGGTTGTTGGCCAGTGAGCTGTGGTAAACCAATTTTCCCCCAAACGCAATAAAGCCCACAACCACAGATTTTCTTCAACCGATTTCATTGCCCATCCTAACTGTGGGGAGGATCATCACCAGCCCCAAAATCGAAGCAGCGAATTGCTTGTAAAAGAAGCAGAAAAAACAAGTTCATTCGCCTAAAAATGTAATCTGAACGGCGCGGCGGAGGAAGAAAAAAAAACAGGTGCTTGAACTATCTGGGTTAGAAAGAAGGAGCGATGGAGCTTATAAAAATAACCGTCCAACCTTCCAGCGTGGCCAGCGGAGTGGTCCATGGGCGACTGCATTCGATGATGAATTTTGTGCGAATGTTTGGTAGTTGCTGGCTTTCCGTCCAATTTCCACGTTGCGGGAATCCATTGCATTTTATGGCTTGAAAAGTTTGCCTTTTTTCTTGCTTTGTTTTCACCGGTACCATCTCTCTTTTGCGGCTTTTTGGCCGAAGCTTCGTTCTCCGGTGTTGTTATTTTTTTGCACAAAACAGGCGTAACAATCGTTACCCGAGGCTCTTACGCGAAAAAAAGAACTCAAGAAGTTGTTCCAGCGCTGCATAGAGCGTCAGGCAAGAAGCGTACCTAACGCTGGCCACAGGTGCGCTTTTCACTAACAATGATAATTTATCATTTCGATCCTAATGTTATATTTATAGCGTTGGCTGAGCGCAACCCGTTGCTAAAATTGCCCAAACAGTGGTACATTATCAATACGGGGAAGAGGCAGGGAAACCTTCCGAAACGGGAGATGGAATGGAAGCGGAAGGAATAATAACAATTAAAAGCACTAAGGCACTTCACGAGCTACGCGTTTGTGGCGATCGGTAAGGTATACCGATTTCCTGCAGAGTGCGCCATCACTGTAGCACCTTTCCAGCAACTCCACACAGGCATGGATCAAGCGAGAGACTGCTTACTGCAAACGCAGCGCAAGATGGAAGCGAGATAGAGTGCCGGAATAGGAAAAAATGGAAAGAACCTTCGATGGGTATGGGAAGAACTTTTTGATTACTTTGTATTTAGGCGAAGCACCTTTTAGGTCAATGCGCTCCGCAAACCCAGTGCACGAAGAAATAGCAAGAACATAGCTAGAAACAATAATTCACTGCGCTTCTTGGATGCATGTTACAGACTGGAGCGGTTCGGAGGATACCATCGATCGTGCGTGAAGTGTATAGCAAATCGGCATCGTGGTACTTTGCGCCTAAAAACCATCCTTACTTGAAGCGATACCCACTGACAAGCAATCCTCGAAACTGGTCAGAAAAAGAAGCGAGCGAGCGAGAGAGAAAGAGACCGAGTGACATCGCTTCCGGTTCTGGGATCGTACGGCAAATGGTCGGTATACACCATGCCGGCTCATACTTTTCACATCTTCTCCTTTACTGTCTGTGATTTAATGATGGTCTCACCTTGTGTTTCCGATTATGAATTCTTCCTGGGCGCGGTACTAGCCGAACGTCGGAAGCAGTATAGCGAGGCATCATCAACACGTACACCGGAAGCCGTAACAGCGAACCTCGCTGGGGGTACCCTAAAGGAGAGAGGAAGAAACGCACCTTTAATGGCAACATTTTTATTCTCAACGCAACCACACGTTTGTCTATATCAGGAGGAATATATTGTTCCTAGCTTTCCTCAGAACTGATACCTCTATGGCGTTTGCAGTTGAGAATCTATGGTTCTATGTTTAATTCGGTACAACTCTATTGCAAATAACGCAAAACTTCAAATAACACCAAGCAAGACTTTAGCCTGCATCAACAATATTTGTCGAACAGGAGCCCATGATTCACGACCCCAACGAGATATCAGTGAATCATTAAAACAAACTCGCAATCCATAGCTGCTTTGTGTTGCAGTTGTTTTGTTGTCGTTGTTGTCCCCCTTTTTCTTTAACGACCAGCGAAGATTCAGCAAGGGTGCCTATCTCGAGCTGCATTCGTCATGATGTCATCGAACATACACACGCTCGCTGCGAAGGTTTTCATTCATGCAAAGCGCATGACGTCACCCGTAAACAAGTCACAACACAAGTGATCCACTGATTGGAAGTTTTGGTGGGATTTTTCGTTTCTAGTGAATTTTTTACTTACTAAATTAGGTGTAACACATGACCAAAATAGCAAATGCTCAGCTCATTGTTTCGTTGCTGATTTATTTTTAACTGCATAACAAATGTGATGCTGATAACAACTCCGTTTCGAAATGTACCTTCCTGTACGTATTTAAGTTTGTCTGTTTAATGTTCTCATTTGTCTGGTTTCACATAGTTACACCGGATGCTTCAAGTGTGACTTCAAGAGTGTCCTGTTCATCCCTGCAATGTATGCTTTGAATAGTACTCTATTGATTTTTCTTCAACCATCTCATCTCTCGTTAGCGTATGTGTATACGTATCCAGTCCTTCAATCATCCATCACGGCTAGAGCCGATCCAGACAGCAAACCCTCACGTGCTTCGCAAGTCTCAGCCTAACGTTACCGGGGCCAAGCAAAATGTGCAAACGTTCACAGATTCATTAATACATGCTGGGTGTGATTCGGCAGTCTCTCCGTCTTCCTTCCATTTTATTTTTGCTATTTCCCGACAAAAAGTAGTTCTCGACATCAACAACAAGTTCGAGAGCGTCCGATTCCGAGCTGTATGAATCAAACGTTTCCATGCTACGCTAATACACCTGCCTTATGTAAGCTGTGTGATCTTCAGGGCAATGCTAAACTAAGCAATGATCATCTTATATTCGGTTGTTAATGTGTACTATTAACATTTGTACTGTCACTGTTACAGCATTGGCAGCAATTATAACTCGAACCATTTCAAATAATACTAACCGTACAAACCGAGCAATACGGCCAGGCCGTTCTAGGCGAATAAAAAAAAATCGTTCAAACCGGCTTAAACACGTTGATTGCTGTCCAGCGTTGCGATCAATGCTTGAGCATCCAGTGATGATACATCTCGCACGTGTATCAATAAGGAATTTGCATCTTAATTGATTCTGAGAAACGTTACGTCAAAGAGGTCAAAGAAGACATACTTTAGATACCAGTAAGACTGACTAACAAATGTGTCGTAAGCAAATCAGGTGATTAAAAGCCAATAAAAAGATGGGTTGTTTCAAGAGCTAATGCTCGTCGCAATTATAAGACATTATCGTACGACTATAATTGCACAGAAAATAATTGAATAACAACACGATTATCTGTGACTCAATAACGAAGGCTGACTGTAGAAACTTTTGTCATGCATGTTAGACTACTA
Organism: Anopheles maculatus; assembly: GCA_002091835.1. Taxonomy (NCBI): domain Eukaryota; kingdom Metazoa; phylum Arthropoda; class Insecta; order Diptera; family Culicidae; genus Anopheles; species Anopheles maculatus. The sequence goes on along the minus strand of LULA01013783.1, from coordinate 13,018 downwards.
TGTTAGTATATGGAATTCTCAAAAATGTATATACTAATATTAATAAGTTTGGCTTGAAATGTTCATGATCTTCCGTGTCTCGGTTTGTAAGATCATGTCTAAACTTTTCAAAACAAAATTCCCGCTGACAAGTACTCCGAATATCGGCTAGGAATAAGAGGGTATATTGATTTGAGAAACATGCTCGTTAGCAACTAGTTTTCGATACTTGCATTTATTGTAATCAAATACAACAAAACAAAAGTATGTTAGAACTTGCCTCTTTGTGCTGAAGCATGTTTCTACTAAGACCGACCAACACATTCGTCATAAGCTAATCAGGTGATTGGAAAACAAAACAATTAACGATGAGATTAGTCAAGGGCGAATGCCAGTCAAAGTCGCAAGCTTTAATTGCGCAAAAATAAATCGAAAACAACATTTCTGTAGAAAAGCTATGATGAATTGTACGATAGCTTCTGTGACTGGATAGAATCTTTTGCCCTGCCTAGTTGCTACCGTATAGGTACCATGTCAGCATGAAGAATCCTCGAAAAATACAATCTAATGATCATAAATTTGGGTTCCAGATGCACATGATTCTCTACGTCTTGGTTTTTACGATCATCTCTAAACTTATCAACCAACACATGAAAGTATATTAAAATTAGAACGTTTGTACTAGGGCAGGACACAGTTAGTATTGTGTATTGTACGATAGACATTTTTTTTTTCCTTCTAGCTGTTTCAGTTTGCATAAACACGGCCAAGAGAGTGAGAGCGGATGCGCATTGGAACTTCGGTGAAACGACGCTTATTCACACGCACCCCGGAGGAAAAGCGAATTTTAACTCACCTCGACCGTCGAAGGAAAGCACACTCGGTCAAGCTTTCCTCGACTCGGTTTTTTGGTCGTCCGCCGTACCAGCCCATCATGATCACTTCCCAGCATCCCGTAAAACGTCCGGGCGCGACCAGCAGAGCGGTGAGTCAACATTCCTCGCCTACAGCGGCACACAGCACACACACACAAACCTTCACCCAAACAGTTTTGCCCCACGCAAAGCAAATGCGCTCTCATCTGTATGCTCCCGCTCGTTGGGTCTCGCTCTATCGCTCCACATCGCCGTTGGCTGGGACAAGCAAGATGCATGTCACCGCACCCCGTGTCGTCCCCCCTCTCGAACCCCACCGCCATCACGGCTTCTAGCGCTCGCTCACTCATACTTGGAGGAACCGAACACTAATCCGTACTTCCGATTCCGATCCGGTAAAACGGTTGGCAGCGGATAGCTGTATGCGTGCGCTAGAGCCTCCCGTACTTCCATCGAATACCATATATGGTCAAAAACGCGTCGCTCGCCATGCTCTCGATCGGTCGGATTTCAGGGGCTGGGGTGTGGGGGTCGGGATTGGTGCTACTATTTAAAATCCGCCGGCTGTTCAATAATCGTATCATTTCAGTTTGTGTAGCCAGTCGGTCAAGACGTGCCCAGTTACTAACAACAACAAACAAACAAAAAATAAAGCGTAAACAATTCGCAACCGATATCCTGTGTACGCCCTCCAATCCACGTCATCAACGCACAACGCACAAGGAAAAGCACGCAAACGAAGCTGAAAAACAAAACCCCGTGGAAGTGAAGTGTGCTAGGCAGAGTAGAAAACAAAGTGGTCGAGACCCGATTTTTGTCCGTGTCTTAAATTGTGAGTGAACCCACATCACAGTGATTCGCAAAACCACGTGCTTGCTGGCAGAAAGTGATCGAGTATCTATTTATTTATTGATTTGAGCAGTTTTTCGTGTTAAAAAAAAACCAAATGTAAGTAGTCTTGCAACTGCTAAAATTTAAACAAAATTCATTTGCAAATTCGGGAAGGGAATGTTTTGAGTACAAACAGTTGGGATGGTTGTGGGACGTTTCGTTTGTTTGAAAAGTGATACACCTGCGCAGTGTCGTGTCTTGCAACAGTTCTTATGTGCTCTCCAATTGCCAATAGTGTTCCAAAACTATCTTTGCTGCAATGCAATGCTCTCAAACACTAAACGCCCAAAGAAAACAAGGAACACGAACATTAAAGGACGATTGTTAAACGAACGAGTGTATTATGTGTAGGCACAACAACATCTCGCCATAATCAGCAGAGCAGCTACAGCTATAAAATCCATCTTCACGCCCAATCAAACAAAATGCCGAGATAAAAAAAAACCCCCCACGAACGGAGTTGCCCTTACAGGCAATGCTGTGTGGACTAAAGGACTAAATGTGTGTATATACTGTGTTCTGTGGGGATGTGTGTACCGCGTACGCTATTGGAACGATTCCTTACATGGACAAGAGAGATGCGCTACTCTTGGTGCTGTTTGTCCAAACAATTGCCTTTTCGCAAATGTTGTGGCGGTCAACAGTCAGTGATAACCGCCATCCTAGCATAATGGGGAGAAAAAAAAAACTACTGCACCATAGCAAGCCGCAAAAAACATATCGTACACCATCAATCAAAAATCCAATGGTTTGAGCACAAAGAACTGCAATTAAAATAGCTCCAACAATTTCCACGAATTATTGGGGGAAAAAAAGGAATGCATGAACTTTCTTCTATCATTGCTGGATAGCCCCATTGTAGGAGGTGTACATCAAGTATAGTAAAAGTGGTGCGTTAGGGACGTTTGAAGCTTAATGATGCAAATGTCTCTAGTCCATATAAACTTACAAACCAGACAACAAATCCTACATCCCACATCAACTTCACACCTGATAACTTCGGAGTTGTGTACAGCGTTTTTAATATCTTTTCCTTGGTCCCAAGTTTCTAGTCCATGCTTCTTATTGAATGTAGCTGGGCCAGTGCTGTTGTGGGGTCATCCTTTGACTGACAGATAATCTTGAATTTAAATAAAAAGAAAAGAAATACTGTTGTTAAAACAATCAAAATTCGTCAGAGAAATATGGTAATAAGAGTATGAGCCATCGCTACAATTTAATAATGTAATAATTTAGCTGGATTAGTTGAAACTAGCATAGGGAGAAAACACTACTTTCCAACGCTTATTTATTTTTTCGTGCGTTGAAATTTCTCCCGTAACACGTGCTCTTATACTACTGCGTCAGCGTGTATGCTGCTTTCCGGTTGAATTATTTATCAGGGTATACAAAAAAAAAAAGGAAATTCATCGGGCAGCGCGAGCGCGCAGCATATCGGAAGATAACGCTTTTCTTCACGCCTTCCACGGTTGGCTTTCCTCTTGCTAATTGGATGCGCCCTTGGCCAGAATCCGCATCCGTCCGTAAAAGCAAGCAAGCTCCAAAGCGCATAACAAAATTGAAATCAATCGGAGACAAGCCAGAAACCGGCTTGAACGGAATTGTTTTCTCCTGTCTGCGAGCAGAGGAGCAGAAATGTGTCGGACTTTTCATCGATTTCCCAGATTGTAAACGGGGACGAACACCTGACGGCGGTAGACTTGAATGCCGTTGTAATTTTAAAACTGCCGTTTACTGTAAAAATTGCCATAAATTATCTTTAAGGCAAAGAATTAAAATTGTAAAATATGATTGGTTTTTTTTTTTCGTTGAAACTATCAAGCTATGAATCATATGAAGGGTGCGTCCGTTGGCACAAGAAAACAAGGTGACAGATTGTGGTTGATCATAGTAGGCTTTTAAAAATTTCGCGTAATGAATAGCGATTGCCGCAGCTGCCCCTAACACCCTAGTATGAAATTAGTGTCGTGCCCTTCAACATCATTTATCACATCATATCGAATTTTGGTAAGAACTGCAATTGCATAATGGCGGAAGAAAACGGTATTCAGGTAAAAACCACCCTAGAAATTCAACATCTTCCCGAAAACACGAACCTAATTGTAACGACCGTAATAAGTGTTCCCCACGAAGGTTTGTACAGCCCAAAAGTGTTTTGCACCGCAATATTGTCCGGAGAATAAGATTGTTGCTCACCCGATTGGCCCGGAACCGCTGGCCGGAACATAATGCCTTCCCGTTGGTAAAAAGAAACGTCCATCGTCCCTGTTTTAGTTTGCTGCAGTTTTCCATTCCACAAGTGGGAGCAACATCGGCGAACCGGCTCGTTACGTCATCGATTTGATACATCTCCTCGGTATGGTATCGCTTTGCGAGGTTAGGTTTCTGCAGTTTCTTTTTGTCCAGAACCGATTGCCTGCACTCCCTAAACCGTTCATTTTCCTTTTGTCGTGTTGTGGGGTGCTTAATTTCTTTGGTGTCTCAGTGCCACAAGTGTTCATTAAAACGATGGTAAAGATAAAACCATCGCCCTGCTGCAGTTTTCCATTCCACAAGTGGGAGCAACATCGGCGAACCGGCTCGTTACGTCATCGATATGATACATCTCCTCGGTATGGTATCGCTTTGCGAGGTTAGGTTTCTGCAGTTTTTGTCCAGAACCGATTTCCTGCACTCCCTAAACCGTTCTATTTTCCTTTTGTCGTGTAGTGGGGTGCTTAATTTCTTTGGTGTCTCAGTGCCACAAGTGTTCATTAAAACGATGGTAAAGATAAAACCATCGCCTGGCTTTACGTCATCGATGGCGGTACGTCATCGGTACGGTAGCGCTAGCGCTCCCGCTCTACACGTCATCGTTTTGCTACGTCATTGTTCATCATCCCGCAACGGAGAAGCTGAAGGCCTGGAACAAACGTGCCGCTGCGGAGTTTTTTTTTTTTACTTTGCGGGATTTGTTTTCTCCAACCCTAGTTGGCAGAGCTGCGGTTTTGCCGTTTTCCTCAGCTTTACACTTGCTATTTTATCACACACGAGACGTCACTATTTCATATCGCTGGTATACACAGGCAAAAACTTCCCCGAAAATCGCGCAAAGAAAGGCGTACCTCTCTCCCTCTCTCTCTCTCGCTATTACGCTCCCGTCATCTTTGGAGGTTATGTTTGAAATGTACGGTGCAGGGCGGTTGACGGAGGCAGCGGGTGACAACAATCTTTCTCTTAACCTCAAACTGGTTTCACGCGTATCTTTACATTATTTTTTCCTCGTTTTTCCTAAAAGCTTCCGGATACGACTCGTTTGGAACGCCTGTACTATCGTCTACTGCTTTGGAAGCAAATGGGCATCACTTGAACAATGAAGAAGAAATGGTTGCAAATGTTGCTACTGCTGCCAATACTGAACAGGCGGCACCGGCAGGCGATGGTTCCGAAAACCACCCGGAGCGTATCCAAACTTCGTTCGAGCAATCGATTTACAACGGCTACATGCAAATTTGCATGCATGGTGGTATGCATTTTGTACATAGCCGGCACTTGAAACAAAAGCGCTCTTTCTAGAAAGCGCTACTTAATCTTTTATCGTAGTTCTTTTGCAAAAAAACAAAAATACCAACACAAACGTGTTCCCAAGCGGTAAGCAGGTAAGTCCGGCATATACCAGCCGGAGACTTCGTTGGAAATTTTCAAGTTCACAAAAGCGAATTTGCTGGTACGCTTCGGCCTGCCTCGAAGCCGTGGAACGCGAACGAAGATGGATAAGAAGAAAACACATATTCCCAGTCTTCTGTGTCATGCAAGTGATAAAGTGGTGTGAATCATGGTTGCGGCCTTCCACGAATGGTTGATGAGTAGGAAAGCGGTCGCGCAGGTACGCGTGTGTGGGAAGGTAGAGGAAGGGGTTATCCCAATGCCGGCTTCTGGAGCCGCGTCGAAATTGTTAGCAACACTCAGAAAGAGCTTTGATACGAGCAAACGGTGCCGGCGGTTGTATGTGTGTGTGTGTGGAAGACCATACAGCAAGACCGAGCGAGATGGACGGTATAGGAAGCAAACAGAGGACGGAAAGGAAGAGAGGCATTCTTTACACCGGTCTCGTTCAACGGTTTTGGCTCGGTGGTTGGAACAACGCATTTTTCAAACATTGCCATATATGGTCATACTGGTCATGTTAACGCTATTGGTCGATTCCCTGAGAGCGAAGCGGCATTTGAGTTGAGCATCGGGAGCGGTTTCGTTATCGCCGAAGCCTAAAGCTCTCTCTCGCACTTGACGTTCAAATTTTAACCAACGGTTTTGCGGTTTTTGAATACGCCTTTGGGAAGCAGAACCTTGTTGGCATACATTTTAATGCACTGTTTGCAATGCAAACATTGCAAAATTAGTAAGCTTTATACATGGTTTAGAAATAGTTCAGGAAATAGTTTAAGAATTAGAATGAAAAAGGAAGGCAACGCGGGTTGGGATGAGCGAGAAAGGGATTCGCAAAAGAGATCGCGTACATTGCTGGATGCAAGATGTGGAAGCGAGAGCGAATTGCTCGTTTGGAGAGCGAAAGCTAAAACATTCGCTCTCCCTTTTCCTCTCTCGCTCATTCTCTCTCTCGCTCTTATGCCGCATCGGACGCGTGAGTCAATGCGTCACACGAGCCAAATACGAAAGCTCCTAAAGCGGTGTGGACATTCTGTGCCTAGACGTCAACCAGTACGGTAACCGGCTTCCTGAAGTGAACAGTTCTCAGTGCTCTGTGCTAGAGAAGTGAATTTTTGGTGTTTTGTGAACAGCAAAAGCAAAAAGAAAAGGTAGAGGATCAGTTAAAATAAGAGATGCCGTTTTTGGCTAATAGGTTTTAGCGCTTATTATACGGTTGGATTAAGCTGGTTATAGTTGAAATTTGCGTAGTGAAAATGGTTGAATTTTGCACAAGACTATTTCCTTGTACAAATTTTTGGAAGGAAGAAGAATTGTGCGAGGGCGTTTCGTGTGTTCCGTATTCCCTTCTTATGGGCAGCCATTTTCTTACATGCAGTGCAAAATTTTCTTGTTGAACCGGTGATGGTGGCGTGGTACCGGCGTGGTACTATAAATCCAGAGAGAAGCTGCTAACATTACGAAAGGGGGACTCTTCCATTTCAACCGAAACTATTTTTCGTGTGTGCCGTCGAAAATCACACGCCCGATTTTGTGACAAAATTCAATCAGAATTAACACTCTACGAGACGGCAACTATTCATCCATCAATCAAATTCTCAATTCGGCACCGGAGGAAACATTAATATAACGGGCTTTTTTTTCTCTTGCTGACGCAGTACTACCAGCCTTACTTCCCTCAGCTTTCGGGGAAATGGCTTTTCTTCTTCCTCACGTCTGCTTGTGTGTGTGAGCGCGCGTGTATTAGGGCATGGTGCGCGTCCGTTCGTGAGCCTGTGTGAGGTGGTGTGCGCACTAAGCCGAGAAGAGTCCATTTGTTCATCGGGATAGCGGGATTGGGCTAGGCCTCCCTAACCCTACTTTCACAGCGTGCGAGCAAGCGAGTTCATTTTTATACGCCTTTCCCGGCCCGAACGTATTTTCACCGGTAACGAGATGCCATTTTGTGCATCATCACCATTTTGTTCGTCCTCCGTATCTTTCACGACGTTATTCGCATGGAAAAGGTGCTTGAGGAGAGGATAGTAATGGCTAGGTTAGCGGACAATCGCACAATTTCCCTGAATTAGCAGGAGATGAGGAAACCTGGGATATTGAAAATTTATGTCCCTGACGATTGACTGAGCTCCCATGGCGGCACGCTCCGATACTTGTGCGTCTTTCTTCGCCTTGAAGTGTGTGATTCATTCCAGGGCGTTGCCCATTCGACAGAAGGAGAGAGACACGATCAACGCGTAGCGAAGAAGGGAATGAAGATGTTTGTTCTTTTGCACATTATTCTGATTAGTATTAGCCGGAATAAAAACTCTTTTGAGGGATGCTTTCGTACGTTTTTTTTAGATGCTTGATTTTACTTCACGAGCAAAAGTTCGTTTTCTATTGCATATCGAAAGATTTCAACGAGCGTTGGCTTCGTTGGATGAGATTCAAGTTGTAATGGCGCATGCACGTGAACGGATTTTAATGGTCGTTCGGATACAATTTTAAGTTTTATTTAATTGTAAAACAATTATTCCTTTCAATTTAAAGAGGATTTTTAACGAGAACTCGGTTTCTATCAAGTAGTTGTATGTTGTCATAATTTTTGATAAGTTTAAAATTGTATAACATTTACATTATTCGGTTTCTATCAAGTAGTTGTATGTTGTCATAATTTTTGATAAGTTTAAAATTGTATAACATTTACATTATTCATAGGAAGTATCGTAACGTGTTGCAACAGGATGAAAATCTAATTGTCCATTTTAGTTAATGTTCATTTTTGAATTCAAATTTTCCTAATGGTGCCATGGTGCCATAAAATGTAATGAGTAATTGCTGTGACACTTATCGTTACACATGACGCTGATTGTTCATTCATGGTTTACAACGCAACGCACAGTCTCTTGTATCTACCAAGTGTTGGGTCCGTCCAACCAGCCGTTGTGTTTAAAATCTATCAGCTTGAATAAGTACGACACATTATTTTTTATTTTATTATAGTTATTACGAAAATGTATTATTGAGATGACTCTCAATTGGGTGACACATTTTATGTTTCTATTTTTTTTTCCTATTTATGAACTTACAGAACGTGATTCGTTTGTCAAGTCGTATTAATTTTGTTTTTATCGTTCTCGGTCTTGTTTATAGTCAAGATGTGCGACGAAGAGGTTGCAGCGCTGGTTGTCGACAACGGATCCGGTATGTGCAAGGCTGGATTCGCCGGGGATGACGCACCACGTGCCGTCTTCCCATCGATCGTGGGACGTCCCCGTCATCAGGGTGTGATGGTCGGTATGGGCCAGAAAGACTCGTACGTTGGTGATGAGGCTCAGAGCAAGCGTGGTATCCTCACGCTGAAATACCCGATCGAGCACGGAATCGTCACGAACTGGGACGACATGGAAAAGATCTGGCACCACACCTTCTATAACGAGTTGCGCGTTGCCCCAGAAGAACATCCGGTGCTGCTGACGGAGGCGCCGCTCAACCCCAAGGCTAACCGGGAGAAGATGACCCAGATCATGTTTGAAACATTCAACACACCAGCTATGTACGTTGCGATCCAAGCCGTCCTATCGCTGTACGCCTCTGGTCGTACCACCGGTATCGTGCTCGACTCCGGCGATGGTGTGTCGCACACCGTACCAATCTACGAAGGATATGCTCTGCCCCATGCAATCCTTCGTCTGGATCTAGCCGGCCGTGATCTCACGGATTACCTCATGAAGATCCTGACCGAGCGTGGCTACTCGTTCACCACCACTGCTGAGCGTGAAATCGTCCGTGACATTAAGGAGAAGCTGTGCTACGTCGCCCTGGACTTCGAGCAGGAGATGGCTACGGCCGCTTCATCCAGCTCGTTGGAGAAGAGCTACGAGCTGCCGGACGGACAGGTCATTACCATCGGCAATGAGCGTTTCCGCTGCCCAGAAGCACTGTTCCAACCTTCATTCCTGGGTATGGAAGCTTGCGGTATCCACGAGACCACATACAACTCCATCATGAAGTGCGATGTGGATATCCGAAAGGATCTGTACGCCAACACGGTGCTGTCGGGTGGTACCACCATGTACCCGGGCATTGCCGACCGCATGCAGAAGGAGATCACCGCCCTCGCTCCATCGACGATGAAGATCAAGATCATTGCCCCGCCGGAGCGTAAATACTCCGTATGGATCGGCGGTTCTATCCTGGCCTCGCTCTCCACCTTCCAGCAGATGTGGATCTCCAAGCAGGAATACGACGAGTCTGGCCCATCCATTGTTCACCGAAAGTGCTTCTAAGCACTTATTAAAAACTTTCTAAGCACTTTCTAAGCACACGCCGCATCGTTACCGATGAATTACGTGGTCGATCAATAATACACCTATCTATTATAAAGAAAAAAAAACGAATTCGAAATCGGTTATTTATTTTTCCCCTAGTAATTACTTTCTGGTGTCGGTTTATTATAGTAGCGGTACATAGTTTTGCAGATGCGAAAGGAAACATTAAAATTTAAGACGTCGGGAAGCACGGAGTACGATGAAGCTAATGTTCGCAGGATAAAAAGAGGAACGCCCGGTTAGCAGAAACATCTATTTATATGTAACGAAACGAAAACATGATGAAACCCCCGTCTCATTTGCATATTTCGTTCTCATCTCTTGCTATCACCTGCTTTCTGGTCATCTCATACATTTTTGGGGGCTGTTCGATCAAAATTCACCTAAAGGTATATGAATCGTTGAACACATGTAAACGGTGTAGCGTATAAGAACTGCGGTTTATTCCTAGCCTTTCTAAGACGATTCTGCACAAAATATAGATATGCTCTGTATGATTATCTGGGAAGTTAGTGTACATGCTGCGAGTATTTAGTATCTTTGTGCTGTCTACGTTTTACCGCTGGCTGCAGTATCGGAAGGTTGTGTTTTGTTGCATTTGCTTGCTAAATATCTTTATTGTGCACAATTCCAGCGTCCTAATGAAGCGAATGAAAGAAAATAGAGAGAATTTTGGTTGAAGACGAGTTGAGCTGTAAATTGAGCGAATTGAGCGCTTCGATGCACGTTAGTGGGGGTGTATAATGAAAGCGTGACTTTTTTGACTTTGTTTGCCCGTAGCCTGGATATTCTATTCCTGTACACGGTCCTGCCGTATGTGGCGCATATACTGCTTTGGTACGGTCTGATTATTTAGAAAAATGCAGAACTTGAGACCAAAATCTTCTCATGCTATGCGTTGGTCTTCGTTGGAGAACCTGCTGGAAAATCACATCTATACCAGCGCCTCCCTGTATAACCTGTATGGGCGTTCCATTGTGGGACGGGTGACCGTGCTTGCTCTACATTCTGGCCTTTTGCTTGTTACTTGTATAGTGTTCTAGGGCACCGTGTTTGGGAAAGCTTTGCTTCAGTGGTTAGAGCATATGCTTGTAACTTGTAAGGCGCTCTGTGGTGGTCCGGGTGACCATGTTTGGTAGACATTCACGGCCGGCCGGTAGATACATAGTCTAACAATTACTTGTATTTTGTTCTAGGTGAACTCATTTATATATTTCTTATTTGTTTTCGTTCAGAACGGCCTAGCCATATTGCTTATATATTCATTTATTCCTTCATAAAAAAATCTTAAATGCGCCAAGCTTTGATACGCTGGCAAATCAAAATGAGTGCCTGTGAGTGAGAAAGACAAGTACAGCGGTGAGAAATCTGAGAACCTCAGTCAATGAATTGAATTTGGCAGCACTTCTCCCTGTCTTCGCTGCTAAACGCAAACCCTCTTATTACGAGCTGATTCCGTTGCTGCTGTTGAAAGAAATATTATTAAAGCATACAGTCTTGCTCGTTATACGAAACACTTGTTACAAGAGGTACTCACAAATAGAGGGAAGTTTATTTACAAGTTATACAAGTTAACGTTTTTTCACGAATTATGCTCAAAATCATCCCGACACTTGAACTAAACGTGTTAAACTCGTGTTCACTGCTGTCAAAATTGCCGAACATGCATGCCAAATGCCGAACATGCATGAACAGGATTTCGTTCTTTGTGTTTTATCGTAGCGTCTTTATTTTCATTTATTTATAGAGGCTTTGGGTCTTCGTTTTGCTACGTCATTGTTCATCATCCCGCAACGGAGAAGCTGAAGGCCTGGAACAAACGTGTCGCTGCGGAGTTTTTTTTTACTTTGCGGGATTTGTTTTCTCCAACCCTAGTTGGCAGAGCTGCAGTTTTGCCGTTTTCCTCAGCTTTACACTTGCTATTTTATCACACACGAGACGTCACTATTTCATATCGCTGGTATACACAGGCAAAAACTTCCCCGAAAATCGCGCAAAGAAAGGCGTACCTTTATGTGGCATTGGCGAGTGTTTGGTTGAATTTTACAGTCTAGACAATTTTGTGGATTGCAGGGCTGTTTTCTGTGTTTCGTTCTTTGTGTTTTATCGTAGCGTCTTTATTTTCATTTATTTATAGAGGCTTTGGGTCTTAGAGACCTCATTCGCCTCTGTGATATCGTAGCGTCTGATATCGCTGTGTCGTGTCTAGAGGCTGGCAAAATCTTTTTATACGTGTAAGCAATTAAAAACAGTAGGTGCCATTAACACTATATGTGAGTGCTTTATCTTAGAATATTGGATTTCTCTTGTTTTACTTGATCTGCTAGGTGTAGACATGGCTAGATCGACAATTCTGTTCCAAGAATCTCTATCCATGGGTGCATTCCTCCAATTGCGGGCGGTTTCGAATCTACTTGATCCAGCCAACCAGCTCACAGTACATTTCTACGCTTCGTGACGAACAAGCCATTGATGAGCATTTTCTTGGTGGGTCCGACTTTCTCGACACGTGCGCTATCCTTCCGGCTTTGGCCAACGTCAACAGCGCCGATTGAGCAACAACTCAATAGCTTGTTCATTCTCATTCTCCACACACACCGCCGAAGATAGTCCGAAGCATCCGTCGCTCGATAATGGCGAATGCATTGGCTTGTTTGGCATGGCAGGACTCATGCCAGTAACGGGGTACCGGTCGTATCGGAGTGTGATACATTGAGCATTTGGAGTGTTGTCGATGTTATGCGAGGAGTCGATGAATCCCAAGTGATGAGGTAAAAATCGTGCCCGGATGTCACAACCCGCCATTATTGAAAACTAAATATTGTTTTATATTCGCCAGATGAATGCTGTGACCCGAATAGTGGTAGATTCCCACGATGCTACTTATTATGAGCTCTGGGTTACACCGAAATGGAGGAGTACTAAATTGGGATTCCGATTCGGACCAAATTCGGATATCGAAGCTCAACATGCCTGTTTTCTAAGTTGTAATCAACCGTTTCGAACCGGACGACGACATCACTATGAACGCTACGCTTCAATCGTACCAACCTAAATTAATACGTGGAATGGTTACTGTGTGTTTGCTGTTGATACGCTTTTCGGCGTTCGATAATTCCCTGCGAGTTAGTGATTTATAGAGCGTGGTAAGTTTTCGATGTGTTTTGCATTATTTATTGTGTTTTATTCAATGTGAGTAATTATGTAAATGGTTATCTTTTACAGACCAGTTAAAGGCAAATTTGAACACACACCGTTGATACACACAAATGTGGTAAGTCTTTTCCATGTAGTAAAATTGTATAAATCAAATAAGTA
>KZ063456.1:39734-55117 GCA_002091835.1 Anopheles maculatus | reverse complement strand
GGTACATATAGCTGGGCTCCACTGCGCACGCCAAGCTGCGTCATTCGAAGCAAGCGGAAAACTGCCTCTGCTATGTTTGTAAACAAACAATCGTGTCTGCGGTGTTGCTACAAAATAATTGAAGAATTTAATATCAAAATCAGTTAAAGGTAGTGAGTTTTTGTAATTACGATGAAAATTATACATTATTAACACCGGTACCGTGCTTTGCTGGCTTTGGCTCGCGTTTTGTTTTGATTTACTTCTTCTTCTTTTTCACAATTACAATTTTGAAGTTCTCGGCGAAGTGTCAAAAAGATTTCGCATGGATTTCAGCTCGAGGAATTGAAATGTTTTTGACAAAAGATTAGCGAAATCTTTTTGACATCTCGCATCATGTACCCTGCCTTTAAGACAACTATTTTGTTGTTCGCATACACCTAAAAATCGTATAAATTGTGTCCCATAATCAATAATTTAAGTCTGAACTAAAACACGGCTCGAATTCGATACATTTTTGGCACAATTAAAGACAAAACGTTATAATAATTTACTGTTGACGTCGATAAACAAAACTTAATATGATTTAATTTTGTTTATATGCAATCATCTATCGAATTTAGTAAGTTATGTTTGATGTTATAATATTTATTGCTCCATACGTGTGAGGAATACAAACAGATTTTAAACGGATGATTAAGAGCTAAGCGTTGTTGCGTTGAGGTCCAAAAATTGATACCTTTAAGCCACACTATTCATGACTAAGGATCAACGTTAGAAGGCATCGGCCGCATAATATATGTACCATCACCATCATCACACCAACACGCAGGCGTTGTCTAATGGTCGTACATTGTTCCGCGCTATTGTGGTTTTGGTTGTAGCGATAAGTATCGACCGCCACGCCGCCATTGAATGACCAGTTGAACCAGTCACGCTTAAATTATCCGACAGCACACACACACACACACACACAATGACAAACAGTATATTATCCAGTGCAACAACAATAAACAAAATCGTCGGGACTGGAAACGTCAGTTTGCGGGCTCTCTGGTGGTAGATAAAGTGACAGCCACTGTTTTGTTGTGGGTGTCAAAAAAAAAAGCTGTCAAAATAAAGTTAGCATACACACAGCTGAAATCAACTAGTGCGGTTGTCCGGGTTCACAGTATTGATTTTGACAGCCGCCAGTCTGCTGACGTCACTCAGTATCCTGTCTGACACCAGTGCGCAGCTCGATTTAATAACAGTGAACTTCCGATTAAACGAACTGCTACCACAACAACACACGCTGCGTTTGAGAGTGTGTGTGCGTGCATTTTTCGATTGGATGCAGTTTTTTTTATCGTCCGGGAAGCTGGGGAAGTAACAAGCAGCAGAAAATATATCAGTCAGTCTGTCGGTACGTCGGCGAACAGCTGGGTGACACAGCAAATGCGTGCGGCAGTAGAGAAATTGGCGGGATAACAGCTGCTGATAGGGCTGCGCGAGTGTTTTTAACAATATACGAATGTGTGTGTGTGTGTGAGAGAGCGAGATAGCCGTAGAGGTGAAAATGACAAGTTCGGTTTTGTTTTGGGTGTTTTGTTTATAGCCCGTTTCTCCATAACAAGCGCTCGTGCTTGGTGCATTATCACTAGCACTACGAAGCATTGCTTCTCAGACAATGGGCGAAGGTGTTAGCACCGTAATAGAATATATCTTTTATCGAGCTAGAGAAAAGAACATCTCCTGCGTATCGATAGTGTCTGTGCATGCTGATACACACACACACACATACAAACGAGTGCCGGACACACGCTGCTCAATCATCACTAACCGCACAGTGGTGTGCCTGTCTCGACAACCGAATAGTGATTTAGTGTGTATTGTATTGTGCCGATCGCCAACAGCTCTTTAGCTCTTCTGTGATAGCAGTGCGCCGTCGGGCTCGGGGTTACTCGGTTTTGTGCCAAGCGAGATAAAACAGTGCGTTTGTGTGTGTGCGTGAATAACAGTGCTTTAGTGCAACGAGTGTGCGTATAAGGAAGCAAAGAGAAAGTGTGAAGAATTTGATCGACGCCCCGAGTAGCGGCAGAAAGAGAGAGAGAGAGTGATAGCAGTTCGGCAACACAAACAGTACACACACAGAGCGGCCATGGCGGCCAGCACAACGGTAACTGCCTCGTCGGCGTCGTCCACCGCCTCATCCCGGCTGTCGGCCGATCGGCTGTCCGGTGTCGGGCTCGGGTCGGCCAGTTCGTCCACCGGCACTGGTAGTGGTGTGCGGCGTCGCTACATTCGCAGCAACACCGCCAGCGTTACCCAGCTGCTGTCGGACAGTTGCAGCAGCATACTGCAACGATTCCGTCGCAATCCGAGCGAGAAGTTGGAGCAGCAGCAGCAGCACCAGCAACCACCACAGCCGCAACACAAGCGTTCGCAGTTTCGGTAATGATGGGAGCGATCTATTGTTATTAGGTGTTTGCAGGGTTAGGTTGTGCGAGCTGTCAGCATCCCCCCAGGGTCCAGGATATTGTGTGCGCGAGTGTATTATTATGCGCAAAGCGAGACGTGACGGCCGAAAACCCCATTCGCAACAAGGTTAACAATCAGGACTTTTGAGAAATTTCTCGCTCGTGCGTGGTTGTGTGCGTGTGTGTGTGTGAGAGAGAAAAGATCCTCCTATGCAGGTCAACATTCTGCATTACATCATGCGCTAAACAACTGCAAAAGATACGCGGAAGTTTGCATCAAGAAAGCAGGAAGTGTCCTGGTAAAAGCAAAAAGATAGAGAGATCCTAGAGCTACCTAACCTGTGCGAGACTTCGACTTCTCGAAGTTGGATGGCAACCTTCCGAACAGATTAAAGCCCCAAACACCCCCCTCAACACATGCACGCCCCTCAAAACCGGAAGCATTCGCTTCCCGCTTCACTGTTGATGGTGGCCACCGTTATCTAATCGGTTTAAATCGGCCAATTTTCGGTCGTCGGCTTTTCGGTGCGCCGTCACCACACGATCGCGCACGCACAGTACGCGTTTGTTTTTTTTGCTATCGACGCGTGTGCATTTTCGTCTTCAGATAATCGCACGCCCTTCCTGCCCAACGAGTGATCTCGCCCGCCGTAGAAACGCTCAACAACACACAAAGCAGGCACAGTCTGTTGCTCGATCGGTCGCGCAACTTGGGTGTGCGCACACGCGCTAGAATTTGCGCCAGCAAGGAAGTGTAATTTTGGTATTTTCATTGCGAACTCTCGGACCACCAGCGCAATTTATATACGCTAGCGAGACGGACCGGGGAGAGGGCGGTTGTTGAGGTTGGGGGGGTCACCCCAACGAGTTTGGCGCACCAATTTAGAATTTGCGCCAGCAAGGAAGTGTAATTTTGGTATTTTCATTGCGAACTCTCGGACCACCAGCGCAATTTATATACGCTAGCGAGACGGACCGGGGAGAGGGCGGTTGTTGAGGTTGGGGGGGTCACCCCAACGAGTTTGGCGCACCAATTGCGTACGGCTTTTTTTGCGATGAGGGTTGTGTATTTACAGCCATCAGCTGAAAACGCGTTTTTGTGTGCATTGAGCAGCTAGGTTAGGTCACATTGTTATGACTGTCTGTAGTGGGAAATTGTTTCCTTGTTTGTTTGTTCAACAACAAGTTCGAACCTAGCAGACCAAGGCATAATCAGGGCAAATATGTGAAACTAAACGATTCCGCATCGATGTTAAATGTGTCCCTCTCTCTCTCTCTCTCTCTTTCGATCCCTCGCACGGTTGTCGATGGGGTCGCAAACAACACCACACACTCATCATCAGTGGGTTCAACGAGCTGTCAACGTCTGCGTCGACCAGCTCGATCCTTTCGCACGGTAGTGGCAGCGCGACAAACACCTCCGACTATGGCAGCCTCGGCTCGTCCACCGATTCGGTGCATCGGTCACCATATTTAAGCAGCTTCAACAGTACGATGAGCTCGTACTACAAACCACTGTTTCGCACATTTGGCAAACGCTTCGACTCACCGACGGCAACTTCCGGCTCGGCAGCGACCTCATCGTCCGCACTGACCGCACCAACCACCGCAACGACCCGCAGCAGAGTAAGTGTATCCAGGTGTTGCTGCTGTACAGATGGAGATGGGACAGGGGCGAGAGCTAGACGTGCAAGATGTCGGGTTTCTGATAGGTAGACACACAGGTTAGGGTGAGAAGGGTAGCGATAAGGGACGGCGTTGGTGAGTACGGTGAAGGTTAAGGTTGGGCGTGCGAAAATAGAAACACTTGCGACTCTAGCCTCGACCCCTCACTCCATCGTTGTACAGCATAGCGTTGTACGCGTGACTTGCCTAACGTCGAAACACACATTCCAATTCGCAGCGCGAAAGCACTACCGAGGATAAGGACAAGACACCGCTAGTGATCCCGGGCAAATCGTCGTCCGGTGTGTCATCGGGAGGTATCAACAGCAATAGCAATAGTAGTAGTAGTAGTAGCAATAACACTGGTGGTAGTACAGGGGGTGCTGGTGGTGGTAGTACTATCTCTCGACTCGAATCTAAGTATTCCGACATTCTCGATCGGGTACATCGACGCAAGGAGCAGGAAGATAAGGAGAAAACCCTAGAGCCAGCGTCTGGAAGTGCGGGACAGTACCAGCAGCAGCATCACCACCAGCAGCGTCTGCTAAACCCGCTCATGAAGAGCTCCACGACGAGTAGCATCGTGCGAGATAAGTCCTACTCGAGCGTCAAAGAGCGCACACCGTACAAGCTGCAGCTACTGCTCGGTAGTAACCGTAGCTCAAAGCTGTCCAGTACCACAGGCTCCTCCTCAGGTATCTCATCCGGCGGATCGACAATGGTGGACAGTCTGTACGATCGTAACGGTCGCACGTACGGTACGGATCGAAGTTCCGGGATGCGAACGTTCGCCGGTGGCTCCAGCAAGGTACGGACGAAGGAGGGCAGCTACCATCAACAGCAGGCGGGCGATGGTGGTGGCAAGGAGAACATCTTCAAGTCGAAGTACGATCCGACCGAGCTGCTGTCGGAGGTGACGGGCATGACCAGTGGTAAGTCGCGCCGCACCATTAAACCGTACAAGCGCAGCGACACCACCGACATGGGCCATCTGCTACACTCGCACCAACATCACCACCACCACCATCACCACCATCACCAGCTGTACGATGATGAGGGGGGAACAACGCTGTGCGACGGTGCCTCATTTTCCGCCTCCACGTCCAGCCTGGCCGCGGCCAAGAAGGAGCGCCGGAAAAGCTGCCAAACAACGTCCGGCAGTGGCAGGTTTTTTGATGCCGACGGCATCTGTACCGTGCCACTGTCGAGCGATGACGATGATCGTGGGTCTTCGTTAGCCGACGGTGACAGTAAAGATCCGAGGCAACGCGAACGCCTCAACAGGCGGCGAGAAATCGAAAGTCTGCTGCAGAAGTATGCGCCGCTCGATGATCCGTCCCGGCAGCAGTTGCTACAGACGCAACCACCGCCCCAACCTAGACGCGAGCGTCGCTCGCACGCCACGGTTAATCCGAGCGCTTCGGAACGGTCACCACGGCTGGAGGAGGATGGTGGAGGTGTACCGTCACTGTTGCTCCAGTCGGCTACTGGTGCTGCCTACCAACGGCAGCGTACATCCTCGTCCCACGTTCGCATGTACTACCAACAGCAACAGCAGCAGCAGCAGCATCAGCAGCAGCAGCAGCAGCAACAACAGCAACTGTACGGTACGGCAAGCACCGGAGCAGCTCTCGGCGGTGGTCTACAGAAGTCCTACACGGTGCAGAATGTTGCGTCCCATCTTCTCAACGGTGGCGGACATCACCAACTTCAGCAGCACTACGCAGGCCAACAGCTATCGTACGGACATCTGCATCATTACGGGGCCCATCCAGTGAGTAGCGGATCCATACTGCCGATCAACACCACGTCCCACGCGTACAACAGTCGTACGGCAGCCGCACTATCCGGTACCGCCGGGGGAGTGAGCGTCCAGAATCAGCTGCGAGGTCCACGGTCGCGCATCCCCAAGGCGCTCTCTACCTTCGTAAGGATAAAACACCATCTTCCCCATTACTCATCACTCACACACCTCAGTCACACGCGCGATCTCCACTATCTCGTACCATACATACATATGAACTAGGGCTTTGTCTTGCTTGCTCTTTGTGTGACGGATCACACAAACACCCAAATGCATGCAGAAATGATCCACTAATACATCCATTCATTCGTCATGTACTAACATCTGGAATCCTTTTGTTTTTTACAGCCAGACTGTCCGGGCACCAACTAACCGAACGCTATAAAAGACTAGACCACTAGAGGTTAATTCCTTTATATCGCGTCTTTAACGCATGTGCGTTGCCATTTTGAAATTCTGATTTATTGTTTTGTGAACTGTTTATTACAGCTGCCGTGATTTTGCTATGATCATTTTTTGAGGTTTTTTTGCGTGTACTTACAAAATGCATACCTGTGTGCGTGTTTTTTTCTTATTACAATTTTACAATTTGCATTGCCACACTTTACTAATTGTACCTTCTTTGTTCTTGCCTGCTCTTCGTAAATCGGAAATATCGCTCCTGCAGAAACCACCGTTCATTCGCGACGATGCTGATGGCCATCTGATCTACCAGATTGGAGATGTACTACACAACAGATGTAAGTATGCCTGTTATACTGTAGCTTGTCTAAAGGGTCCTGCTCACAGGAAGATTGTTGTTTCTCTCCCCCTACTTTAATAGACAAAATACTTGCCACCCTCGGTGAAGGAACGTTTGGACGAGTTGTGAAGGTTCGAGACTTGGAACGGTAAGTGTGGCAAATTAACTCCGACTATTCGATTCGAGTGTCATTTTGCACATGGGACATTGATCACTATTCTCCTATTGCTCCAGGAACCACGTGATGGCGGTGAAGATTATCAAGAACGTAGACAAGTATCGTGATGCGGCAGAACTGGAAATTGGAGCGTTGGAGAAAATCATGCAACTCGATCCCACCTTCGAGCAGTGAGTATCCGCAGTGTATCTAACGCACAGAGCGTAACTTTGCGCTCAGTTCCAACATCTAATGCAAAACCAATTTCTAACTGTTACAGCTTGTGCGTGAAAATGCTGGACTGGTTCGACTATCATGGCCATACGTGCATCGGTTTCGAGATGCTTGGACTGAGTGTTTTCGACTTTTTGGTAAGTGGACATATCTCTCTCTCTCTCTCGGAAATTCTTTGTCAGCTTTTTAATGCGCACATTTTTTTCTATTCTGCAGAAAGAGAACAACTACGAACCTTACCCGATTGAGCACGTACGGCACATTGCCTACCAGCTGTGTTACGCTGTCCGATTCCTACACGAAAGCCGGCTCACGCACACGGACTTGAAGCCGGAAAACATTCTGTTCGTCGACTCGGAGTACACCACCACGACTGTTCCACGCAAGGTAGGTGTTCGGGATCTTATCTGTACATCTGTACATGTTGCTAGGGATATTATGCCTTGATGAGAAATCAAAGGTGATAGAGACAACACACTAAAGCGTATTAACCTTTGTTCCGATTCCAGACACGGGAAGTGCGTCGCATCAACTGTACCGATATACGACTGATCGATTTTGGTAGCGCGACATTCGACGATGAACATCACAGTACGATCGTGTCCACCCGCCATTATCGTGCACCGGAAGTAATACTCGAGCTCGGCTGGTCGCAACCGTGTGACGTTTGGTCTATTGGGTATGTGTTGGCAGTGGGATTTTGTTTGACAGTGGTTTTGAAACAAAACCTGCTCTAAAATCTAAAATCACCGTATGGAGCAGCTTTATCTTGGTGTGTAATGTCGTTTTCGTTGTTGTTTCGCATTCTAGTTGCATCATGTTTGAGCTTTACCAAGGCGTAACCTTATTCCCCACGCATGACAATCGCGAACATCTGGCCATGATGGAACGCATCCTCGGCACCATCCCTTACCGTTTGGCAAGGTAAGGATCGCTTCCTCTGCTGTACGGGGACAGATTTTTCACTAACACGTTCTTTTTTTCGCCCTCTTTCGTAGAAAAACGAGAACTAGATACTTCCACTTCGGCAAACTGGACTGGGACGAGAAGTCCTCCAACGGGCGGTACGTGCGCGACAACTGCAAACCGCTCCACCGGTACGTCCATTCGGACAAACCCGACCACCTGCAGCTTTTCGATCTGATACGGAAGATGCTCGAGTACGATCCCGCCAACCGTATCACATTGGGTAAGAGTTCGCACGGCAACCTTAGCAAACGGTGCACCTCACTAACGTGCGCAATTTTCCTGCCCGGTTTTGTCCTTTGCAGATAAGGCGCTGCGACATCCGTTCTTTGCAAAGCTTCCCACCAATCAACGGCTGCACGAGAAATGTAATGCACATCCCCAAGCGGCGTCGTGTTCCACCAGCAATGCGGAACGAGAACGTTCGCATAGTTTGTCCCGATGAACCCATCCATCCGCATAGCAAAAAACCCCATCATCTGTAGCTGGAACTGTGTGCTGTCCGGCTCATCTGACCATCCTGCAACAAATCATCCATTAATCTACTAACCGATAGGATACTACAGGGGGAGGGGGGCTATAGTTGCTAATAGAGACATTAGCCAGAGGTAGAGCGGGGCTAGCAGGGGGTTCGAGGTAGAAAAATCAGCCAGGGCTTGTAAGATCTTGCGCCGATGCCTGGTGTAAGCGGTCAAAATTCTCGTTTTCGTTTAGAGACACGCTTTGCTACCGAACCGGTAGCATACAAAATTTTCAGTTTATAAACACTTCCAGTTGTGTAATATCGGCACGCCCCAACATCGTGTGCGTAGTAATGGAAGTAATCAGAGTTATTGGAGTGTACCGAACCAGGATCGCGCGAAGCTCTACGTTTAGTTAGCAAAACCCCCTGTTTTGACAAGACAATCGTTTTCTCTAGCATTTGGTATGTTGCTATCGACATTAATAGCATTCAAAATTTTGCCGTCACAAAACACTCTTCTACGTAGGTAAAGGACGGTAGCATTCGAATTCAAATTACCTATACACTGAAGGGCACACTAACACCATCTTTTGTGCGTGAAGTGTGAAGGGTGTACAAAATTACAGGAGCAGATACAGGGCTAAATTGATGTAATTAGAACAATATCAATAACTACGATTACTGCCCACACACATGTGTTAGTTGTATGGTTTTTTGCGTAAAACGGTGTGTTAATCTTCGCACAACTCTCACCGATCCTCAGACACACACACATTCACACATACTGGTGCTCACACAGTTTAATCCCTTTTTGTGTCAAAATAATGTCAAATTTCCTGTTTGTTTTTGTCTTTTTGCACCAAACTTTTTTATCCCTGTTTTATTTTCTTTTTTTTTTTTTGCTTCGTTTTTCTTTAATGCACACCCACACACTTTCGCACACAAATGCACACGCACGCCATTTCGTGCAGATATTGTGAAGGCGACCGATCCACGACGCCCGGAACCGGGAAGTAAGCCGCGTGCCCCATTACCACTGTCCCTGCTGCCGATAATGGCACGCTGGCAGAAAGGTAGCATTGGGTCGAAAGCGTAACCCGAAAGAAGACCAAACAAACAAACAAGACACATACTGATACACCCGTGGGAATGGTTTAGGAATGTTCCGACACGAAAGGAACCCGGGAAATGCGCGCGTGACGACGGGGCACAATCGTTTGAAGGAAGAGAAGGAAAACAAAACACAAACACACGTTCGTTCACGCACACGCTCTAGTACACAGCGTATCTGGGCGCACCGACAGATTCTGCCAACTTTCCCACATCCAGAAACACTTTAACCTGTATCTTCTCGCTACAGCTTGGTAGAATGTGTGTGAGTGTGTGTGTGTGTTTAGATGTAATGTGCGTGAATCAAGAAAAAAAAACAAAACGCATTCATGTTCCTCCTATCGTGTAAGGTTTTTTTTTCTTCCTTCTTTTTTGCATATAAACACCGTGTAATAGAGGTATAGCAAATGTATAAAACCAATTGAGGAAAGCAGAGAAAAAGAAAGAGCTCAGATACACAAAACAAGGATGTTCAAAAAAAGAAAATTGATCAGAATGTGTGCGTGTGTGTGTGTATGCTTGTATGTAAAGTTAGTTTCATTTATCCTTTGTCTTCCAGTGCGTGTAAAAATGAAAGCGATAACGAGCGATAGAAAGATGGCGAAAGCGACCGGGAAACAGAAAGTGATACAAGTAGTGGAAAACACAGCTAGTAAGGGTATTTTTGTTTCGTTTTCTTTTGATTAGTATGCTTCGTGTAGGAAAGAGTAGTAAAGTAACTTTCCCGGTGAGGCGATCCCCTGTGGTCGGAATGAATGTGCTCGGTTTGTTTTGTTTCTTTCGCTTTTGTAAGGGGCATTAGTTAGCGTTAGTTTAGCCGGGAATGAAAATGGGAACACGCCATAAGACAAACAGAGCACACACACACACGCGCCCACAAAATATGTTCTCCGAGGTAGTTGTTATGCCGGGGTGGATTTGGAGAGTAGTGGATGGTAGAGATTAACGTTGATTGAATCAAGCGTTAGCACCATCAGCGTTAGCTTCTCATCCGCGTGAGCCAGCGCATTACGTGGTTATTAAATATATAATTATTATTCTTTTCTTACCCTTGCTGCACGTACAGTCAGCCAGAGCATAATTTTATTACGATTATGTCAAACACACCACCAACCATTCAGTGGGGTAATCGCCTAGAAAAGAGTGAAGTGAATTAGAGTAGACTTAATCAAACAAAACACGAAACAAATGCTCCTTTCCGTCCTACAGAAAAGCGGCGTCGATAGAGACAAAACAATCGATCGAACTGATAGAAAAGAGAGGGTTTGTCTGTTCGCGCTTGGGGAGTGTGATGGGACACTGTCGCGCTGTGCCGTGTGTGATCATCCTAACCTAACCATGTATAGAGAGCTAATTTCTTAAAAGTGAAGGAAACAAGCAGTGATTTCGTATTTTCTTTATCTATTTTCCCCATCATCAAACTCTGATGTCCCCACTTGATAGATGTATAGTATGGAGCAGTGTTTAAAACCATAACAAACACTATATTAAGATAGAAAACAAAACCTGTTTCTATTTTGTAAATGAATTGTGTCGACGAGTCTCTTACGATTTTTTTTTAGCAATTAGTAAGTGGCCAACCCGTGCGTTGCGGTGTGGAATGTAAAAAAAAAAGAGAGAGAAAGAGAGAGAGAGCTTAGGGACGGAAAATTCCCAACCATAGCCTGGTACGCCGCTGTGTTAAGGCAAAGGTTTTGAAATGTTACACAAGGGAAAGGGAAACCACAACGCTCACAGCAAGTCTCGTTGACCGGCAACCGTGCCACGATAGCTAGGGTTGCAGCTTAGAGCAAAAACAAAAACAAAAACGTTTGTTATTTTTAGGCAAACCGGACTTTTTACGATGGATGCAAACGGGAAGATAACAAACTAGTGTACCGCGAAAGTCCGCGCACCAACTAGTGATTATGCATAAGGAAAGTAGCGTGGCTGTAAGCAACAACAGTAGCAAAACAACCAGCAAACAGGTTGCGGCATCGCTCGGCGTGATTTTGAACTTGTTAGTTAGCATAAAGACTTATTTAATAAAATAAAAACAAAAACTGATGAAACCGACAAAAAAAAAACACAAAACACGGTACTGCGGTGTTGTATTTTGCGTTTTTTTTTTTAATATTTTTATTTAGCTGCTTTTCGGTCACTATTTCCACCGTTCGCTTTTCAGTTGTTTTTCTCTTCTTCTTCCAAATTTCGGGAGATGGAATTTTTGCGTTTGTTTGTTATTTCTTTGTTTTTATTGTAACAAAAAGAGCGAAAAGGGGGAATGCTTTCAAAAAATGGGCTGGATATTTTCGTGTTCTTCTTCTTCTTCGTCTCCGTTGCTCTTTTACACATTGATTTCGCTTCTCCCGTCCCGCTGTTTGGTTGTGACTGTTGTGTTTGTTTGTTTTTTTTTTAAATCTATCGCACAATCAACACACATTCACAAACACTCACACCGATGCACACGCACACACACTTGCGCACACCATTCCACCCACATAAAGATACATACGCGCAAAACTAGTTTAAAACTTTTCCTTTCCGCTTTTCTTTCTTATGCTCCTAAAAGTATGCAAAAGGAATTTTCTAAATTTGCCTTTTTAATTCTTTCCTTCTACACACGCGTGTGTGTATTTATGTGGGAGCGGGTGCGTGCGGGTGTTACATGCATAGTTGCATAGTGTGCGCGTTTGTTATTGTTTTTTTTTTTAATTTGTTTGTTTTTTTTTGGTTGCCATTTAGTTTGTTTCGTACACCCACTTTGTTATATGTATCTCATTTACGCTCTTCTTTCTTGCTTCTCTATCTCTCTCTCTTCCTTCTCGTTTATTACTTGTTTTCTTTTACTTTTATTTGTTGTTTTTTGCCTTTTTTTGTTTTGTTTTATTCTTTTAATTATCATTACTCTATCATTAATCAAACGTGTTTGGGGTTGGTTTTGGGAATTTGCTTTTGCTGTTGTTGTTGCTAGTTTTCATTTTCTCACTTTACTCTCGGAAGAACTACGTTTTAGACAGGAAGAATGCCGACGTCCAGTCCTGGTTATCGTTGCCAAAGTTCTCCTCAATGTACGTTTCGATCGTGTGGTACAGATGCTCGGACACGCTCCGATACTCGTGATCTTCGTCGACGTACATCTGGAACAACAAACAGTGGATGAGAGTCGTTCGTGTGTGTTGTGCACCGTAATGGGGGCTAACCATACCTGATGCCGGAAGATAATACCCCGATTGACGAGCGAACGGGTGAGCAGGGCGGCATGCTGCTCGTGCACAACACAGTCGGCCGTGCTGTGGATGAGCAGGAAGTTCTTGGACGCCAGGCTAGCGACCTTGGTCGACAGGTCCGACTCGATCAGTGACCGTTCGGTGTCGTCCTGCTGCAGTACATACCGCTCGGTGAAGAAAGAATCTGCAAAGAGTGCGTGCGTGTGTGTGTGTGTGTGTGTGTGTGTGTGATGAAAAGCAAAGTTCGAAGGGATGGATGATCTGATGAAGTACTTACTGTAGTAGCGGAACGATACAATAGGTGAGATGGCGGCTACACACTTCAGTACCTGATTTGCGTCGGTAGCAAGCATTTGCATCGCAATATATCCACCATAGCCCTTACCTGTGTAATGGTAGACCAATAGTCAGTATTTGGAGGTCTAGTTTCAAGTATTATAATGTCTCTTAATACATTAGATTAGAGCTCTTCAAATTTAGGTCAACGAAGTTTTCAGATGCGGCCCGTATTAATCGTATGACCTACTTTGATCTGACACTAAAACGATGTTAGACAGACTTCCTTATATCTGAAAATTCTTTGATTTGTATATCTGTTTCCTTGTCTTAAATCTCGTCTACTCAATCTGAAAGAATGGAACGAGAATCGGATCACTTGAACCATACTGAGGGCGCCTCCGAAGATAAGACGTGAGAAAAACGAGTGACCACTTTAGTGATACGATCCAGAACTTGTAAGCCGATAGTTTAATGTCGGATTTCGTAAGCTGGCATTTGGGAACGAGCAAGTTCCCAGATGCTTCTAAAGCACTGCAGAATCTTCGCGAGTTTCGTGAACCAAACATGAGTTTCAGGACTCCAACAAAACATATGTACAGACGACAACAAGATCTGTCTGAGACCCCTCAATGTGATCTTGATTGATCCTGTGTTCCTTTGTGTTTTCGTCTTATACTCTGCACCTAGGGATCTAGTACTCTACTTGTACTCTCTGTAAGTCTAGAGTATACCCACGCATACATACCATAAACACATATACGATTAGGATCCACCAACTTCAAGTTGTCCCGCAAATACCTGTCCGTAAGCAGAGAGCATCATCATTAATTGGTGACCACAACCACAACCCTAAGCCCCTAACTTACATCAGCACGGCCAACTGATCTTCGACCTCGATGCCAACGCGTCCACGAATTTGCGTCTTGAGCGATTCGCCCTGAAATCCGGACCCTCTGGCATCGATCTGTGCGATAATGTACGACTGGTGGCTGCTGAGGTACCAGTTCCAGTCAACACTGTACTCCTCCGACACGAGAACCCTAAGCCCCTAACTTACATCAGCACGGCCAACTGATCTTCGACCTCGATGCCAACGCGTCCACGAATTTGCGTCTTGAGCGATTCGCCCTGAAATCCGGACCCTCTGGCATCGATCTGTGCGATAATGTACGACTGGTGGCTGCTGAGGTACCAGTTCCAGTCAACACTGTACTCCTCCGACACGAGCTGCCGTTCCGGACCAGCCTCACTGCGGGGGAGGGGTAAACAGATAAGCAACATCTTCGCCATCCGGGTTCCAGTTCGCCCGTT
Source organism: Anopheles maculatus (assembly GCA_002091835.1). NCBI lineage: Eukaryota > Metazoa > Arthropoda > Insecta > Diptera > Culicidae > Anopheles > Anopheles maculatus. Next base: position 40,739 of record KZ063456.1, on the reverse strand, counting down.
ACTTACATGTGAAGAATAAGCGGCAGCTGCAGATCGTCGTCCTCCTTCACACCGGGCGGCAGGAACAGCTTCACCTGCGCATTAAAGTCGTACTTAATCTGGACGCTGAACGTCATAATCTGTGGTTTGGCAAGCTGGACCAGCTGTTCCCGCAGCTCGTTGCCATCGTTCAGCACGCGCACCTTCCGCTCCGAACCGGCCTCCACCAGGTACGTGGACGGTGACTCCGGTCCGAGACACTCCTGCACGAAGTACGAGTAGTCATCGTTGAACGATACGCGATTAAACAGACAGTTGTTGGGCCGCTTGGAAGGTGTGTCCGAACCACCGTCCCCTTCGCTACCATCCGACGGACCTCGGCCACAAGTCACACAGTACGGCACTGCGGACCCGAATGGGCGCAGCAGCAGCACATCGCTAGCATTATGGCCCGGGCGGCTTGTGTCAGCATTCGAGTCGTACGATGTACCGGACCCACCGGATGACGATGCACCACCCGTCATCGATGCCATCTGTTCCAGTCCGAGCGGTATTTTGTAAAGATGGCGCTGGCCCGGTTTGTGGTACGGTGCCGCCATAAAGTAGACGAGTCCGCGGCGCTCATCGTAGCCAACGATTTCCGTCACCTCGAACTGGCCCATGGTGAGCGTGATGGTGCGCTTGGTGCCGAGCAGTACCAGCACCAGATGGCGATAGTAGCCGTGCGAACCGTCACGCACATTCAACCGCTTCAGCATGTACAGATGGCGGGGCATCGCCGGAGCTGGTGGTGTGGTTGGTGGTGGTGGTGTGGTCGTTGTTGACGTCGTTACAGGTGTCACGGCAGGTGCAGGCTGCGGTGCATCGGCAGCGAAACTATCCATAGACGATGCTGGACGTCGTATAAAGAGTGGTGTTTCGCCGATCAATACCCACGAGTTGGCGACGGCTTTCTCTTGGAATATCTTGGAGAGGAAAGAAGGAAGAACGGGAAGTTAGACACTTTTGAATGCTGGTAATGGAAAA